>CALQYR020007225.1:2828-151815 GCA_943334845.2 Auanema sp. JU1783
GCTTTTGCCCCGTTTCAACATGAAACCACGAAATAAGGACTAGCCGATATTTCTCTTTACCAGTCTCTATTGCTCCAGCCATCAACGTATGTGAGTCTTGCGTTTATTAGGTTACTATTCGAAATTAACCTATACATATATCCAAAAGCTGAAGAGTTTGAATTTTCGGCTAAGCAATCAGCTGAAGTTATTTCATAGTTCATATTGATAGCAAAAAGTTATGACAATTCGGTTAAGATTCGTTTTATAATATCGAAGAAGATTTTATTGCGAAAGGTAGGTGGTTTCTGAAAACAGGGAGAAGAAAAAGGGTTCTGATGGCATATTTGTCTTTATTCATATTCTTCTTATTCTTCAAACAGTTTAGCTCAAGAATTAATTATTGAATGATAGATCGTCTTAAGGAATGTACGAAAGTCTTTCATCATTGTGAAACAACAATCTTCCTGTAACCATCTATCCATCAAAAAAGAAAGTAGAAAGGTAATGATTGCATCGTTTGCATGAGTGATAAGAGAAAAACATAAAACAATTGAAATCATAAGTACACCCGCAACAATCAAAAGACATCTGAGCACTATCTTCATCCACAAAGCATAATTCAATGTTCCTTAATTCTACTGATCTACAAGATGATTTCGATTCCTCAGCTCTCTAGCAAAAGTCTGTTGACTGCATGAATCACAGTTTGTCTGAAACACTATCTGTACAAGCTTGGATCTCTAGGAACAACACAAACCATTTTTTGAATAAAATGGTTCATCTAGTTCTGCTCACTATGAAGAGCAATGAGCGCCAAGACAGATCTCTCTCTCTCTTGAGCGGTTTCAAAGAGATAAGAATTAATCAGGCTACTGAAACAAGACTATCCTGTCAAAGTTAAAACATTCTTTTGTTCAGTTTTTCATTCAATTTGAAACTGTTCACAAGTTCGTATGATAAGAGTCGCATGAAACTTCTGGAAAACCATTGAGGGTTGAAACGGTTCCATCAGTGAACACATCAGAAAGTGAGAGTTTTTCAAAAAACTGTACAGATTTGATCTCAGAGGTTTTCATCAACATAATTTCAAACAGTTTTAGAAACTGACGATCAGAAGTAAATAATCAAAAATGAGAAGCAAACTACAATACAGGAATCTTTTTTATTTGAAAAAAAAAGTAAAAAACATTTGTGACCCGTAAAGAACTAGAGATGTACCTACACAGTATTACAAATCTGAGATCATAATTTCCAGAAAGACAACAAAGAATATAATGATTGGTATAACAAACGGAACAAGCATCATCCGTTTTGTGCTTGTGCTCCCGTTACAGTAATGACGATCACTACAGCAACACAAACGTCCTTTGATTCCGGTCAGTTCCGTTTCAACACATGTGTTACGAAAAGCCTGAATGAATGATTATATAGAAAAATTGATTTCAGTCGAGTAACTAACGTTACAGATCACATTCGAACATCCCATTTTCATCACTTCGTTAATGGCTGATTCCTCGTAGAATCGATAACAGTACGCATCACCTATGCCGAGGATTGGCTCACAATCTTCTGAAACTCTCAATGGTTAAGATAGTTGTTTCTAGCTGTGATCCACCAGTATCTTGATAAGCATCTTGTCCGACAACATATTTCAGACCTTTGTAACATCTAATCTGTTGACTTGTAACTGCTTGAAACATGAAATACAACAATACTAATAATCGCATTTAGTCTGTAAATACTTTAACATGATGGTCAGCCTGTGGCACGAACAATACGATGACGTCAAGGCTTTATTACAAGAATGGTTAAAACAAAGCAAATTTTTAAATGAATCAAAAAGATAATTTGCAAGAAATATAAAGGAAATCATAAAAACCGAAAGGTCGCTCTTGTTAGCTCGAGGTCATCAATCGATTTTCATAAACTGTGACTGTCAGTTAGAGAACTTCGAATAAGTTTTGTACTTCAAAAGAGAAAAATGAATCATTCGTACTCAGTTCACGCTATTTCTTTACTAAAAAGCTGAGTCTCCTTCCTCTCTTACCATTTTTTGTTCAAAAACAACTTTCGAATATCGATTAGTGTCCACAAGACAGTTTGTGTCCATTTTTGCTGTTTCTCTAATCATCAAGAACAATAGGCATTGAACTAGTTCAACAAAAACAAGAAGAAACATTTGACTGGCTATGCCAACAGACTTGTCTACATTTTTGCTAAGAAATTGGCTTCAAAGATCATCAGATCATCAATCGAGAAATCAATATGAGTCACAGAGAAGATGAGATTTCGAGGAAAAAATAACTCTCAAATGACCTATTCGTAAACGATCACTGGCAATCTTTCGGGTTAACATGCAGAAGAATCGAGGTCAACAAGTCATGGCTCGTTTCTCTTTTTTTTTTCAAACATTTTAGTATTTGATAGAATTTTGAAAAAAATATAAATAACTATATATCATATGAAGCAAGAAATAATGAACAATGTTGTAATTGAATGTTAAGATAGTCTCTTCTTGTCATCAAGGTCACATTCGTTTCATCAGAATATCACGAAACAAATATTTTGTTTCGAAACATTTTTCTTTTGAACGATAGCAATCTTAATGAAATTATAATAATGTATTTTTGTTATTGTAATAGTATTCTCCTATTACACCCGTCTCGGTACATATGCTAATTCATAAACGCCACGTCCAGTTGAGACGGGGAAGGCGTTTTCATTTGTCGTGTATGCTGTGTAGAGAACGGTTGTTCATAATGCTTTATTAAATAAATAAATTAAACAAGAGTTTTAGGTTGAGAAGCGTCTTTGACTTTCTCAAAATCATATTTGAATCTTCTCTGTCGACGTTTTTTTGAAGAAAAAAGTGATAATAGGAAAATAAAACAGATTGAGAGTCTGAAAATCATTAGGCTTGAAAAATCTTCAGAAGAAAGACATGCTGTTACATCAAAGTGGTTTCAATTAATATCTCTTAAAAAGTATATTAGAGTTGGAAAGATTTGTTAAAGAATGAGCAAAGGATTGATATATTTTCTCACCCAATTATGAAAACGGCCATTAGACCATTCGGAAGCCAACGTCGTCGTCTCTTAATGTCAGTCTTCGATATCTCCTTCTTACGAACAACTTCTATTTTTGCTTGCTGTCGATCTAAGAAATGAGGTCCAGCCCATAACTCGCATGAATAAGATCCTCCATCATCGTACTCAATCTGAAAGTATAATCGTTTTCACTGTAGACCATGATCACTCGGTTCTTCATACCTCTGGTAAGAGCAAAATCTGATTATCAGATTTCCAGACAAATCTCAGATCAGTTGGCGGTATAAGAATGTCATTCTTTTTCCATTCTATGCGCTGGTGAGACGTGGAAATATCAGCAGAACAATCCAAGAGCAAATGATCCTTTTCTGTTAGAACAGAATCTCTCAGTGGTTGTTGGAACTTGTTTTCTTCAAATATTTTGATTCACTCAAAATTCTCATCTAATTTCTTACGATAAACACGAAGAGTTGCACTTGCTTGTGCACTTCCAGCATCATTGCTCACATGGCATGTGTAAACACCCTAAAGTTATTAACTATTACCAGGATAAAACTGTTTTCTATGATACTTGATCTGCTAATGTTACGTTCAATACGTATAAATGGTCATCATTGGGACGTACATGTAATCGACGCTCGAAAGCTGCAGGGAATGATTGATCACCATCTTTGGACCATTTCAAGATTGGTGAAGGGACACCTTTGATACGACCTTAATTTAAAAACGAAGATGACAACTTACCTGTAGCAGCGCACATGATTTTCGCATTCTGTCCAACCAACAGCGACATGTCATCAGGTTCATGAACGAATATAGGAGCTTGGCTGACCTGAAAATGAATATAAAACGTAATTGAGAGAACAATTTTTCACGTACTTCTAACTGAGCTTTTAAGCTGAACCCTTTAGCAAACTGGTTGCTAATCAAACATTGATACTCAGCTCGATCTTGTAGAGATACATGATTCAGTTCAAGAATGCTCTCCACCAATACATGCTCAGTGTCTGCAAAGGAAGTCTTTTTTTTGCTTTTTCATTAAAAAAACCATTGAGAACAGCTGCTTTACGATTTTCAATTATTTTTGTCGTTGAATCTTCCACTAATGTTCTCGATTTTCCATTTTCAATGATTTTCCACTTCAAAACGACAATTTCTTCGAAAATGAAAAAAACGAACGCTAACCTCTGTTGTTATGGGAGGATATCCGGTTCCCTTACAAGTAAAACGAGCTGTATCTCCTACTGTCAAATGAACGACAGCTTCAGGATTGGACACAATACGAGCACGCGGTGAGTCATCAACTGTGCAAAGAAAATGAGATACTTCTGCATTGAATACTCACAGCAGGTCAGGTTGGCCGAGTCTATAGACAGCATGTTGATATCGCGGAATATTTTGGGATAAGAACAATGCAATTGAATTTGACTACGGTTTAAGTTCGAAACTGAAAACCATTGAGCGAACCAAGACATGTGGCAGTCACAGAGCAAGAAGGATGAACTGAGTTTTCTGTAATGAATAGTGTCATATATTCTTTGCTCGATTCCCCTACAGTTCCTTCAGTCGAAGAGGTTCGAAAGCCCCTGCGTGAATAGTGGCGATGGGATTGTTGGTCAAATCAAGTTTCTCCAAAGCCGGAAACCTGGCAAAAGCTCTGAAGTACGCAGTAAAGCATCTGCTCCATTAGTGTTGTCATCTATTTACCGACTCGGAACAACTTTGAGCTGATTCGAGGACAGTTTCAACGATCTAAGATAAGGCATGGAAGTATTGTAAATAATTGTTTCTTCTTCCGCACATATGGCCAACGCATTTGCTGATAAATCTAGTCTAAAGTACATACAAATTTGAAAAGAATGAAAAACATTTCTTGAAAGACTCACGTTTTCAAACTATCCAGTGCCGTGAGTGCGGTTTTATGAAGAGTTTCCAAGTAGTTGCCACCCAAGAAAAGATGTTCCAATCGCGGAATGAGACGAAAAGCTCCGGAGGGTAAACTCCGTAGCATATTTCTCTCCATAGAAAGAAACCTGTATTTGTAAAGATATTGAGATTCAATAAGTAGATGAAACCTAAGATTTGGGCTTTGACTCCAAATGTTCGGATCGAATGAGGGAATCTGATTGATAGAGAGATCTCTGAAGTAGTTCAGGTTTATTAACAACACCCCTAGAAGGAATCTCACAAAGTTTGAAGGTTTCCCAAGCCAAAAAGCCACCCGTCCGACACGATATTCAGGCGATTATGAGAAATATTGAGCGATTGAAGGGAATCGCAACCGAAGAAACTGCCATCTTCCAAGCTGGAGAGTATAATGTTTTCTTCGTTTTAGTCAAACATACTCACTTCTGAATTCTGTTTTTGGCTAAATGAAGATCAACTAATGAAGGAATTTTGAAAGCTAAAGCTGGTATGCTCCTTATCTGGTTCCTTGCCAAATCCCTGAACCAACATGTAAAGAGCTATAGTGCAGACGACTTACAAGCTCTCCAAGTTTCTCAAACCTTGGAAGGTATTCCTATCGATGTGCTGGATTTTATTCCTGTACAATCGTAAGGAAATCAAATTAGGAAAACACTGCAAAATATGATGAAAGAAATGTTTTTTGGCATAATTTGTACTTGAAAAGCATTGTTTTGGATTTCATGAATAGAATTAGCAGTTAAATCCCTATAAAAGCATATTTGAGTGGAGAAAATATGTGGTAGAAGGGGAAACTCACAACTTTTCCAAATCAGATTGATTGTTCGCGGAAAAGGACAAGGATGGAATGGAGGCGATTTTATTTCTTGAGAGATCAACGAAACGAATGCGAGAAATTGTTATGAAGTTCTCTTCAGTCAAATTTGAAATCAAATTAGAACTTCTGGAAAAAAAATAAATTTTGGTGAAAATAGGCGAATAAAGCAGACAAGTCTAATCTTTCAAGTGATGGGTGGAATGTCGGAATTACAGCCAGAAAGTTCTTCCGTAAATTTCTGTTAAGAGAATAGGATTAGTGGAAAATGATGAAAAAACTCACAGATATGCCAATTTAATAAAGTTTTGTAGATGACCATCAATTTCTCGTATTTGATTATCAGAAGCATTTCTGCAGCAAAAACGGTTTTGTTTGAAGGATTAGTAATGAAACGCACATGCTAGTTACTTTCTTATGAAGAGAGGACACATTGAAAATCTCTATATTGTTACCAGAAACATCTCTGAAAGCATTCATAATCTCGAATTAATCAAACGCTGTGAATATGATTTTATTGGCTTTCTGATTATCTAATTAGTTCCGGTAATGATGCGATGACAATGACGAAAACAGAAGCAAACAGCTCATTTGCTCACAAAAAATTGTTTTGTCAACAAAGATTTTACAACAAAAAAACTTACATGACATGGATATTGTGAGGGATATTATGAGGGAAGGTGTTCAGTCCTCTTCGGGAACAATCAAGGCGTTCATTCCGGCAAGAACAGAGCGACGGACAAGAAAAGGCAAAACGAATTAGAGAAACTATGAGCAGTAGGAAGAATGGACTACGACGAAACATATCATCATTTCAGAGATAAATATCTGTAAAAAAGAGTTGAAGGAGTGTCCACAACAAACTTCATCAGTGAATAGTACGTTGGTTAAGTATTGCAAAATTGTTTGAAGTTTACAAACATTTCATCTAGGAGCTGGGTGGTACAAGTTGTTTGAGGCTATCACCAACGTAGATGACAATGAATGGGTTATGTATGGCTGTCATCAACAGCTCGAAAGCTTACAAATCGGAATAAATTGAGAATGAAAGTAATTACGAACAAGAAATGACTGAGAATTACGAGCTTGACACTCGAAAGACAGAGCTTGAAACGATTTAATCTCTTCTAGAAGAGGACATTCGCTTAAAATACTAATGAATTTTTGAAATTAAATACTGTTGATAAGCAAATGTTGGAAGCAGACTCTGAGGAACCTAAGTCATAAACTATGACAGATAAGCTTTTTTTTCAGCTCATTACCAACCAGCATAATACACAAGTCTCTCGAGATAGTTACTTCTGGTAGGTATTATGTTAAATTTTGAGCTTTTGTTAAAATTAACTGGAAGAAATCTTTACAATAAGAAAACAACGTAGTCAAGTGACTTCGAAGAGTGCCGATTTGAGCAATCAGATAAAAAGACTCACAGAGCAAACTTCTACCGTATCTGTCGTCGGGTCGAAAATGTCACATATTCTAGGTCAGACGTTAGCGGCGCGTATTGTACGCAATAATTGATAGACGCCGTACAACAGTAAAAGTACCTATGCTTCTACTAATTTCCATAAAACTTATTATGATTTAATACAATTACTATATTTCAGACCAAAATGTCGGACATGTTGAAGAAGTACATGGATAAAATGGATGATTTAGCTCCTTTTATGAGACGGAGCGCTGAAGAAATAAGAGATCTCGATATAAAGGTTTGTGGCTACTGTAGAAGCTATTTCATTTCTTTTGCATTAAGGTACAAGAAGTTATGGTCAATTTAAAAAGTAAAACAGCTATTCATCTCAAAAACTATAAAAAATCAACTCGTGAACAACGAGCTAAAGTTGTTAAAGAAGTTTCGGTACGTTGTTATGAACCTTCAATTGTCTAAAAACTTGTTTAAGGATTTATTTAAAGAAGCTGAGCAGCTCTCAGAGAGAAAAATTGCTTTAGCACAACAGATGTATGATACGGTTGACGGACATATCTGTGAAATTGATAAAAATGTAGAGAAGTTTAATGAATATCAGATTCAAAAGTATAATCAAGAAACAGCTAAGCTAAATGGTAAGCACTAATCACTTACTCATATCATAGTCACGTTTTAGGATGTGTATCACCTAACCGTAAAAGAAGAGGATCACAAGGACGTGATAAAAAAAAGAAAGGGTCTGCTTATCGCACAAATCGTATTGCGGAAACTGGTAAGCTTAGTTTCCTCCATCAACGGAAGCTCAGAACGGTTGCATTCTGTGATCAATGTCATTTTCAGGAGCTATTATGGAGAGCTACAAGCCAAAGCCTTTACAAATTACTCCTGCTTTAGACATGCCCGTAGATCCTTCAGAGCCCATTTACTGTTTCTGTCACCAGGTATACTTTCATGTATCAATGAATTATCAACAAGTTGCCATTCAGGTATCGTTTGGCGAGATGGTAGGATGTGATAATAAGGATTGTCCATACGAATGGTTTCACTTCCAATGTTTAGGCATCTCTGACGTTCCTAATGGTTTGAAGAGAGTTCTTGAACCTTATTGATTTGTTTAGGTCATTGGTTTTGTGACCATTGCAAGGATCCCAAGAATCAGAAGAAAAAAAAATAAATCGGTAGGAAAACTTTGAATTAGCATGAAGGCCCTTGTAATTAAATTGATTAAGCTGTAGTTTTGAGAATGTCCAATCTTGCATCTCCTTTTAATTGTATCTCACTTAGTAATGCCCAAATGAAACGTTTTCAAACATAGAAAAAAAACTATTCATCTCTCCATGTTTGTGAAGAATAAGCATGAGCTTGATTGAAAGCAAGATAGAGATGATGCGAAAGGGAGAGAGAAAGAGAGAGAGAAGCGGCCAATAGTGCTGGGCGATCTTTCTGGATAATGAGAACTCATTGCCTACGGCCTAGCTGAAGAATAAAGGCTATTTGGCTTTTCTATAAAAGGAGGAGTCTAATTTAGCGAATCCTTGCTGTTTTCCATTCATTTTGCGTTCTAAAATTCTTTGAAAACTTAGTTTTTGAATATTCATCGATGATGTTTGAAGACGGGTTCATACTTGCAATCTCATTTTTAACCGCAACGTGTATTATCTCAATTGTTTTAATCTCAGTTTCACCATAATCCAAGTCTTACTTTAAACCATCCTTGAGATTCATTCCTAATTTGTGTGACGATGTTCTTTGCTTGACCGGAATGCTTTTATTTCCGTCCACATTAATAGAAGTATTTTGCCCTACGTATAATTATTTAGGCTGCATATTCTCTGAATTTATTCTCATCTTCTTTCATAATGGCTCTGTGAGCTTTTGCCCTCTCCATGCCATGTGCCTGTCTATTGTGCTTTTCTTTCTTTTTTTTTCATTTATTTCATAGATGTATTTTATCACTTGAAGTTATTGATGTGTATATAAATATCGTACATAGATGTAAAAAAATTGTTCGTCGTCTCTTTCTGTCAATTCCTAATAAATTGAAGGCTGAAGTTTGTGTTTTTTCTTCGAATATCACGCACACACCCGCAATCAACAGTTTGTCTTCCGAAATCAATGCGAGATGTGCCTTTGTGTTGAATTCTTATTCTGTGAGCAGAAAAAAGACAATATGCTTCCGCATCTATCATTCATCCATCTTTCCCACCCTTCGTTTATTTCTCTTTAATCCTGATTACCATTATCTTTTCACCACTTTGTTCTCATTTAAGCTCCGTCTCCAATTTTGTTCGTTCTCACTTGGATTTATCTCGTCAACATGGACAAAGTAGTCTCCATGGATGGTTTCATTTCTAATCCGACTTACGATCTCTCTGTGCACTATGTGGTATTGATCAACCTCAAATTTGTCTCTTTCTCCCTCTGTCTCCCACTTCTTCTCTCATTCCCTTTATCTTTCGTCGTTCTCTTCCAAAATTCTCTGTATAGCTTTTTCTCTCAGCTTCGCTTCTCTTCTCTTCTCTCCCTACTTCTTTTCATCACTCTTTCCCATATACCAACTTGCATTAAAGCACTCGTTCATTCTCAACTCTCTTCTTCATTGCTCTCATCACTTGCATCTCCGATGGCTCGGTTTCTGCTGTCTCTTGGAGCATCACTAGGTTCCAAGCTTTTCTGCTGCACTCTCTTCCTTTCCTTTCTTTCTCTCGATCTCTTCTGCCTAATTTTTCTCCTCTTCACTATTTCTCCTTCCCTTTCTCTCTCAATGAGTGTCTGAATGTGTGTATGTGTGTGGATGAAGCCAAGATGAATAGGGAGTGAAAGCAGAAACAGACGAGTAGAGAATTTGCGGTTCACACTGTCGTGTGCTTGCCGATAGACATGCAGAGAGCTTCATGGGCGGAGGCAAAAGGAATGGAAAAAGAAAAAGCTGCCAGTCTCGGTGTCTTTCTCTTTCACATACACATACACACGCTTACACTTATGTATATACATAAGAAGAGAGGGACAGGTAAGGAGAGATAGAGAGAGTGATATAGAGGGAGAGATGAGAAAGATGAAATTATAGAGAGAATACTTTAAGGAGATAGAAGAGAAAGAGTCAGAGAGGTAGCTAGAGAGGGAGAAGGATAGATAGAGCTAATCGTGAGGGAAGGATAATGACAGAGAGGTAGATGTCGTTTCTAATGCTGCTAGCTTCGCTCCACCTCTTTTCCGCTATTCTCCCGCACCTCATGTTCGTTAGTGAATCTGCTTGTCCAGCTTGGTTCACAATGTTAATCACTTCCGATTGTTCATGGTTCGAATCTTCGTATTTTTCTTAAAAACCATTGTTATACATTCCAACTTATGCTTCTCCTGTCATTGCTTTTTCAAATTTTTTTCGTTGGCTTCTGTGGCATTGGCGGCGGCACACCTCTTGGCTCGTCTCATTATTCCATTATTCTCTTGTCGTCTACGTAAGTTTTCCAAAACGAATAAAAAGAATAAAAGAGTACATGCCAACTAAGCTTCATTGCCCACACTCCCTCATCTTGATTACTTCGGTAGAGTATTTTGGTCTTTATGTTCTTCCTCATTCCACTTTGCTCTCTTTTCCTCTTTTGCTTCTTTATATGGCAATCAATTAAATGTTATTGATTGATCTTCCTTGTTCGCGCATTTTATTTTGAAGAGTAACGTTCTTTTTTATTTTTTTCATGCATTTCAGCTTTTCAACAAACATGGGCCACTGTACGAGTAAGGATCAAAAGGAAGGCAAAAAGCTGAACCGGCGGATAGAGGAGCAAATTAAGAAAGACCAGTCAATGTCGCTGCGAATTATAAAATTACTGCTTTTGGGTATGTTTTGCTTTTCATTACAATTTTTTACATTCTCAAATATCTATTTATATTTTACCATATTTGAACTGAAACAGCTTGTGAACCCATATTAGAGTGGTGGCAGTAACATTTCACCAGAGTTGTGCCATTTCTATTCTAAAATTCCATATAATTCCTTCTTTTTGCCATTTTACTCCTTATTTTCTTATTTATTTATTGTTTTTGTTTCGCTTCTTCTCTCTTCATGTCTCTCTTTCTCTCTCTCTCTCTTTCAGTCTCTTTCCCTTCTAAAAAGTAGCAGGAGGAAACGGCTTTTTCATAATCCGCTAGGCGTGCTGTCAAAAACTTGAAGAAATACTCATGTTCCTCTCTGTTCTATTGCTTTTTTTCTATTTTATAAACTCTGCTCTAGTTAATAATGCTTTAAACAAATAATTTTTTTCTTCAAAAGGAAAAAATTATATATTCGTCTGTGTTAATCAATAGTCGTTAGTGATGAAAACAACCGACTGATTCGAGTGGTAAGACTGTATTGTGCCATGCAAACGCTTACATAACTACCACACAGATGGCCATTTGTATGCGCCTTCAATCAATTTCATTAATGATCTTAGATAATGTTATCACTTGTTTTTTTTTCTTTAATAAGCTTTCTTACTTTAATTCTCATTTTTTATACTACGCACGCGTGTACTTATGACGTCATTCACATGACGTGAATTTGACGTGAACACGCAAGACGAAGTTTCTTATTTCAATTTCTCTAAATGACTTGAACGGTTGCATTCAGACAGACGTAGCACAGAATTTTCTCTTATCACTCAAGTAAGTGATGGATTTCTTGTCATTCCTGCAAATTCACACACCCCGAAAGCTCAAATATTAAAGGTTGAAAAGTCTTTTTCTTCTTTTTTTTTCCTCATTTCTCTGAAGGACATGAGATCAATCGAAGAAGTACTCAGTAAGGCTAAATCCAGCTTTCCCTTAATGCCAACTTTCCACAATTTCGTGTAGCTAAAGGCGAAGCGGTATGAAAGGACAACGAAGTAAAGATTTTGAAAGGAAGATATTCAGTTGAAACTCATTTAAGCCTGATATCACTTGGATTGAAACTTCTTTTAAACAAAATCTTCAGCACTTTATTCGTATTTACTCTCAAATCGACCTTTAAGAGCTTTTTGAAGAAGAAAATATGTGAAGCAAAAAAGAAAGAAAAGTCTTAAAAGAAGAAAATAGAAGAAAAAAGAAGAAGAAGAAGATGAAGGAGGAAAAGGTTTTTCTTTGAGAAAAAATCGTCAGACATCCCTTTAATCTAATCAAGCAATCTCTGATGATTGATTTGATTGGAAATTAAGAGAAAAAAGCTTTTCGTCCTCTCAGCTTTTTTACACTCTGGTAAAAAAGCACATTAGATGAGCTGAATGAAAAGGGATCAAAGTTGAAAGTAGAAGTCAGCAGCAATGTTCGTATGAAAGAAGAAGAAGAGGAGGGGGGGGGGAGATGAATCGTCTTGTGTTCTAATTTAATTCTGACTTCTTCTATTGGAACATTAACTTGAAAGCGTTCATCTGTAAACGTTTTCTCATTTATCTTCCATTAATGATCATATTTAAGTTTAATTTTTGCTGGAAAGAAGATGAAAAACGTTCTTTTCATCTTTCACAAGTTCATGTGTGGATGTAGTGCATACGTCAATTGCTTCCATGTCAAGGCTGCCTCCGGAGTAGATAATTGCCTGAGGGCACAACCTATCAGTTGTCGTCCAGAGAGCCTCCTTCGTTTACCACCCTCTCATTCATTCTCTTCCTCTCTACATCTTACTCTCTTTCTCTATCTATCCTAATCGTTTTGTCTTCTCGTTTCATATCTTCTCCTCTTTTATATTATTCATGATCCTCTAGTGCTGTCCAGCAGTAGTCTTTCTGGATCAATTTGACACCTCAACAGCTGATAAAACGAGATCCGTTTTCTTCTCCTAATCTAGTTTTACTCAGCTGTCGAAACATGAGGGAAATGATGTAAGATTTCAAATATCCAACACTCAAAATTATTAATTTAATTCACGATTGTTTTACAAAATTTGTCGAAAGCTCTCCAAATTTGGAAGCATTGGAATGAGCATGAAAGACAGAGGGAGGGAGAAGGCGGGAGAGAAAGAGAGAGAAAGAGAGAGAGAGAGAGAGATTGAATGTTGTTTTGCCTTTACTGGTCGGAGTTTCGAGGCAATATTTTGTCATTTTGATGAATGAATATTATTACTTATGAGCAACCTCAACAATTGAAATTCTTAAATGGCTCTAAAATCATGAACAAAAGACTTTTACTTAAACTTTTCCGACACATTTTTGACAAATTCAATTTTTGAAGTCGTCTTCCAAGTTCGTCTGCTTCTTCTCCATCTTCGTCTGTTTTTTTGCGTAGGATGATGCCCGCTCAAAAGGAGATGGAAGGTAGTTGAAGTGAGGAGGAGAAAAATAAAAAAAAAGAGAGCAAAAGCTCAAAAAAATTTGCATCAGCGTCAGCTTTCCGTCATAACAAATGATCAAATTTGGCTTCTGATATCCTTCTAATTTCCTGTTTAACGCTGTTTTCGTTTTACATAATTTGCCAATGTTTTTTTTTTGTGTTGAAGTTTCATGGAAAATCTTCTTGTTGCAACATTCTTGCCTATATAATCTGATTGTGTGCGATGATATGGAGTTGTGTGTTATGCAGTTCAGATTTGATACAGCAATACATAGGGATCTGAGAGATGACAGCAAAAGCTGAAAGTTGTTGATGAAGCTTCATAAGAGAAGTAGCCTCATTAGCTTCTTTTTTTTGGGACTTTTTCTCTCATCCCTCTCTTCTTATTCTCACAAGGAAGAAACGAGATATAGCCAGAGGGCGAAACTCACACAACTAAATAGCGAATATGACATCTATATTTGAGAACTGAAATATGGCAAATGAATACTCACAAGCTGTTGAAAACAGTTAAGAATTTATTATTTTTGCTGTTCATCTGTTGCTTCAAACGTTCGTCACATGCCCTTGCCTCATGGCAATCTAATGCCTTTTTTTTCTCGATAAAGTCGCATTGAATGTCCCCGCGAAAAATCTCTTGATATTTTATTCTTTTCTCTCAAACTAACTTTACTTCCTTTCCACATTCTCTTATAGTTTACTTCATTTCCGAGAACGTGCTAGGGAAAAGCAAATCATTCACACAAAATTTATTCTTCTTCAATCTCATTTTCACACCTACATCAGCCATCTGTTTTGTTTTGTATAACAGTGATGGAGTAGTAAGATGGTGATAAAGCAGGAGAGATAGATAGATCAAGAGGAAGGGAGGGGAAGAAGGAGCAAGGAAAAGCTCTATGATTCTACATTGTTAACAAGCACTGACGAGTATCTTCGAAAGTTATAAAAAGACAAAAACCTTTCTGAACTTGCAGCGCTGATGATGTTTGGTCCACTCAACGGAGCACCATTGAAGTTCATGGAAAAGTATTCATAAAAACTAAAGAAAAGACATGAGAAGATGACTTGCACTTCTAAAAGTTTTGAGAGAAAAAAAAATCAAAAAAGTAAAACAACTTTCGGTGGTTTCTCAGTTGTTCTCTTATGACGTTCGCCTTTCTCTTTTACATGACTTGTCGTTAACAATTACATGATAGAAAAGAAGGGAAATGGAAGTAGAAGAACGAATTGGAGGGAAAAGGGATAAATGCGAAGGCGACATTTACTTAATTCATTTTCATCTTTCAAACTCTCCAACTGAAATTGCTTTGAGTAGGATTAGAAGAAGTAATTGTCATTGATAATTGTTCCTTTGTTCCTTCCAGGGTTTGTTCCTATTCCACCTTATTGGCAAGCTTAAACTTCGTAGTTTCAAATGAAAAAAGAATCCATATAATACATTCAGCTTGACCATTCCTCTGCTTGCGCTCTCATTGCTTGCTCTTCTTCTCTACTGGCCTCTCAAACTCTCTCCCTCTCTCCCTCTCTTTCTCTCTCTCTCTATGTTCTCCTAATTCAAAAAGCTAGAATTGGATGTAAAAAAAACTTGGCCTAAAATGGCCGGGAGAAAGAAGAACAAATCAAAGTCAAAAGAATGGACTAAAATCAGCTTATTTGTCAGCTGTATGAGCATTAACAGCTGAAAAGATCTTTCATAGCCAGCTGTTGTTCCACTTAAACAGAATTAGTTTTTAGCTTTGACGTAGTAAACGTTGACGAAGAAGTAGGTGAAGTGAAAAAAATGAAGAGAGAGAGAATGAAACATATTCATATTGAAGTAAATCGTTCGGATTTTGATCATCAGGAATGAGATGTGCTCACGATAATGAAATGAAGGGCGTTTGATGTTCGCTCTTCTAGCTAACTAAATGATGTTACTGGAAGACTTTTTTGTTTCATCTTTCATCATCTCATGTACTCATCGGAATGTCCTTATTACTTCATATTCAACAAAAGGCATGTTTTCGGAAATGTATTGAAGAAAATACGTGCCAAGATTAGCGGAAGTTCCGGCCAGTTGGCGGACGCTAAATCGTATTTTGTTTGCATTTTGAAAAGGAAAATCAGTTGAAGAGTGCATGGGTGGTAATGAAATGCTCACTTCTTTGTATATTGAAGTCAAATAATAATTTTACTCAGAATAACGTTCTCTTACAGCTTCTTAGAGATGAAGAGACTTTTACCTCGGGTTTTTTTTCATCTTGCCATTATTAGCTTCTCCGTTACTATGAGCTTTTAATATACGTAGATATGTATATTTGGTGTATGTACTTTATATGTGGGAAAAGCCACATGAATATTGGGAAGGGACGAGTAGAGTAGCGAGTGGGGGAGGAGGGAGAGAGAAGAAGAAGAATGCAGCAAAAGGGAGGGAGAGAGGGAATGAGCAAGCTGAACATCGAAAAAGAAGAGAATAAAAGAAAACGTAAAGAGGGAATGGCCTGATGACAGACACTACCAAATATAAAGGCTGTGAGCTGAGACCCAAAGAGAATATGTAATGCAGCTAACTCCAAACGCTTTTAATGGAGAAGCTTCAAACATCCCTGTGTTTCTGTCGAGTCATATACACAAGATTTCCATTTATGGAAATTGGAAGCTGAGCTGTGAGTGTGGGCGATGAAAGAATGAAGCCTTGTTATGACGTTTATAAGTGCGATGAGCATAAAGTTGTTGCAAAAGCTAAAATAAAAGAAGTTACAAATGAAACGATCACTTAGAATGTTTCATTCGACTTTCATACTTCAATTAGAAACCATATCTTCATCTAGCCAAGTAGAAAATTGATCTTTCTTGACATTCCTTCTTTTCATTTGACAGGAAACAGCCATTTCTATTCAGAAAAAAAAATGATTCTGATCTGAAAAGTAAAAGTTTGAATGGGTGTCGGAAAATCCGGATACAACCGCTCCTGCAAGTGCGTAAAGTGTGATCTGAGAGCTTGCATAGCCATATTGATTCAAGAGCTACGTGGCATCCATTTTATTCTAATTAGGGGATAGACAGGGTGGAGTATCATTGAGCAGACTCTTCTCATTATATGCAATCTAGAGAGCGGATGGAAAGGTGTATATTTGTTCGTTTCTTCACTAAAACTTGAAGCTCATAATTGTAACTTGAGGTTGCTTCTCTTCGTTATCGAATATGTTACACAATCGCATGTGAATGGCATTTTCTTCTTTTTATGCAAATTTCACTACTTAGTGTCATTTTGTGCTTTTAAGTAATTCTTGCCCTGTTACTTCTGAATCTTTCACATCGCAAGATCCTAGAGATTAATTACATGTATACTTTGATTGAAACCTGAGATTCAATTCGAAAGCTGAGAAGAGTTGTTAGTCAGCATAGAAATTTGAAAAAATATATTTTCTCGCTTTTTTTTTCAAAAAGCTAAAAAATGGGTTTATCGTGTACTTTTTTTTGTGGAAACAGGAAAAAGAATGAAAAGTGCGTGAGAGGTCAGTAAAACACCCCCTCTCTATGACCGGATATAGAGGGTATCCTTTTGAAATCTTCAAGTGTATCGTTACTCGAAATAACTTCTTCTTGAATGTTCGGGAAAAAAAATTTTTTCGGAAAAGATGATAAAATGTAAAGTAGTAAAGGAAAAAAGCTTCAGACGATTGCCCTCGTTGTGCTTTTTTGGTTTGTTCTTCTCCTCCTTATTTCTCTAGCTCTCTTCGACTTCAGAGTTTTTTTGGTCCTGGCCTCTGTCTATGTATCTGGTTTGATTGCATCCCTAACTGCCTCATGTTTCTGCATTCCTATGCTCATCAAGTAGTGTTTTCTTCAGAGCTGACATCTCTCATTGTTCGTTACTTCATCTCTTTTTTTTTCTCTACTCGCCTTGGCATTTTTGGTCTTCTTTTTTCTTTTCCCACTCCAACAAATCAACATCATGAAAAGCCGATAAAGGCTGTCAAAGAGAAGGGGGGGGAGTAAGGCTGGAAAGAATGGTGATGTAGGGAAGAGAGAGAGAACAACATCGAATAGAAATGAAAGGGGGCTACTAGAAGCTACTTGAGTGAAACATCATTGACGAACTCAGGACAGTATTCGAAAATAAGAGAAGAAAAGACAGAAAATGATGAGGAAAACGTTGAACAAAATGGCTATCTCCATTTCCATTTTCACATTATGTTGTGTTATCCGAGTTGAGTCCGAATGATTCGCTTCCTCTCTGTGTCGTATCTTTGTCTTTGCGAAGAAATTTTATCGAATTGCACTAATGGAATATCACCGTTCAACAGGAAGCGAATCCTAATGAAAGCCCCATACATCTGAAACTATACGAATCACGACATGAGCTCGTTTGTATACGTTCATCCTTTTTTAAATTCTCTCTCTTCATCTCTCTCTCTCTCTCTTTCTTTACTCGGTTGAACATTGTTGTTACTGACGGCGGCATAGAGGAAAGGAAAAAAAAAGAAAAGAAGAAGCAAAAAAATGGGTCTGCAGCTACAAATATTCCTGAGAAACGTCGTATTGACAGACGAACTGTTAGTCTTCTAAATTATCATGACTAAAATTGAAAAACACATTAGCAACTTGGTTGTCTTGTTTGTTCTGCTACGATAGGGACCTATTAGTAGTTTGAAGATTATAATTTTTCCCATGAGAATAGCTTTAAGACATGATCTTTACTTTCTCAAATATTATGATAAGAAAAAGCTTGAAGAAAAAAAGAAAACGAAAAAGCAACGAAAATGGTCTTAGACAGCATTTTCTCAAGTTTGATCTACTCTTTTCATTGTTTTTTTCAACTTTTGCTCTGTGTCCTACTAAAGCATTAAATTTGCAAAATTTGAACGGCAAAACAAAGAAAAACTCGTAAAAAGTCTTTTTGAAACGACGAAACAGCAACATACATACACACACACGAAAGCACACATGAAAGACCAATGGAAAATTATATTTTTTTGACTCTGCTTCTCATCATCAAAACCTATCCCCCCCCCCCCCCCCCCCCCCCCCCCTCTCTCACCTCCAAAAAACAACAACCACCAAAAAAACCACAGGGAAAAGATTTTTTTTTTGCTCTGTTTCTCTATACTCAAAACCCTCCCCCCCCCCCCCCTCATCTCTCTCTTACCACACCAACATCATGGTACACACATCATAATTTCATGAAAAGAAGAAATCATGTTTGTAGTTAATTCGATTGCAACAGGAGCATGCTGGTTCCAAGAAAAACTTTAATTTATAAAAGATAAACATTCCTCCTTTCTTCTCTCTTTATCCAATCTTTCCAACCTTTCTCTTTTCTCCTCCTATCCCCCCACACACACGTAATACAGCCCCCCCCCCTCCTCTTCCTCTCCTGGGAAGACGGGAAGTTTGCGTTCACTCAGCTATTTTGGGATTTTTTAATTTTAAAACAAATTTTAATAATCTTTCATATGTTTTGGTTGTTTGCAGGAGCCGGGGAGAGTGGAAAAAGTACAATATTAAAGCAAATGAGAATTCTTCACAAGGTTCGTATTGGGATGATGAAGAAGAAGAAAGAATCAAATATATCTTGTCTATATATGGACATTTAGGATGGTTTCTCAGTAGAAGATCTCGAAATGATACGACCAGTTGTTTATTCAAATTGTATCCACTCAATGATTTCCATACTTCGAGCCATGTTCCATCTGCAAATTGAATATGCTGACACAGATCGTGTGGTTGGTACATGACAATAGAATGAGATAAACAGATAATCTGATTGTAGAGAGACAGTCAACTTGTTTTTGCGACTGTTCATGCAAATAAGGAAGAATTAACAGAAGAATTAGCTGCAGCGATGCAAAGATTATGGGCTGATGAAGGAGTTCGAGAATGCTATCGTCGTTCAAACGAATATCAAATAGATGATTCAGCCAAGTAGTAAGTTATCTTCAGCTTACTCAGTATCTCTTACGCACTTTATCTTTTCAGCTTCTTAGACAATCTGCAACGTTTGGCTTCCGAAAAATATGTTCCGACAGAGCAGGATCTACTTCGTACACGCATCAAAACAACCGGAATAACAGAAGTTTTATTTGAACTGAAAGGATTAACATTTAGGTATTGCAAACTTCCATTCAAGAAGTAGTTCGAGCTTTTTGCAGAGTAATTGATGTTGGAGGACAGAGATCTGAACGAAAGAAATGGATTCACTGCTTTGATAATGTGAATGCTATTATATTCATTAGTTCCTTGTCTGAATATGATCAAACGCTTCGTGAGGATAATTGCACGGTAAGCCCTATAGCCATTATCATTTTATTCTTTTTTTTTTGTTTTGTAGAATCGTATGCAAGAAAGTTTGAAGCTTTTCGATTCCATATGTAATAGTCCGTGGTTTGCTGACATTCACTTCATTCTATTTTTGAATAAGAAGGATCTGTTTGCGGAAAAGATAACTCGAAGTCCTTTAACAATATGTTTCCCTGAATATAAAGGACAGCAAAATCAATCGGAATGTATCAACTATATCCAATGGAAGTTCGAACAACTCAATCGGTTAGTTTCTCTTCAATCATTCCTCATCTCTCACACGAACATGAATTCAACGATTACAATAGCTTTCAAAGTTTGTGTTGTTTCTTTTTCCAAAATTTGTAACGTTTTTCTGAACGGAATTACAACACATCCTTTCTACAGCAAATTTCTTTTTGAATCGAAAAAAATGAAACACAACCACTGAGTGCGAAAAAAAAATTGAAATGAACTGCATGGTATGCAACGGCCATTAGTCTGTTTAACAGTCTGCGCGAAAATATACGATCAACCTGAGAACTCATCCGAACTCAAAGTTATGAACACATTAAATATTATTTTATTTTCAGTTCGACACAACGTGAAATATACTGCCATCATACGTGTGCTACAGATACTAATAACGTGCAGTTTGTATTAGACGCCTGTTTAGACATGATCATAGCCAAAAATCTGAAAAGCATGGGACTTTGTTAGCAAAAATTTATTTGCAGCTAGTCCGTCAGTATTCAATTACATATATTATCGTTATCGTTGTCTTTATTAAGTTAGTATATGTATTATATCTTGATTCAGGTAAAAGATACAATATTCACCATCAAACTAATCGAATCATGATGGCGTTCCGACTTTGATAGCTTTCCCATACAAAAAATAATTTATGTGATTAGGCTAACCAAAGTATCTTTCCAATCATCAAAATGTCTTCTTTCACCTTAATGGAACAGTTTTATTGCCAAAAATGATTTCATTAAGATATCATCCTCCTCATCTTTACATTCGTCTATGAATGTCGTTTACTCACTGCTTGAAATCACTTGAAGTATTACAATTCCTGATATCAAGAATATGGAGGAAATTGCTTACAGTTCCAGCGTCTCACATAGTTTTTCCCCGTCTCTACTCTCTTTCATACCACCTTACTTATCTGTCAAAACATATACATATATATTTCGATATATATAAGTATGCGTCAAAGCTGAAGTTAGATGCTATGATATTACTAGCTCATATTCTACTTCGCTATCTTTTCATTAAGATATTCTATTTGACTATGTGGTACGTCGTATTGTGATATATTACATTTTGATCGTCTGTCCCCCACAGTCCCGCTCGCACCGCACAGTATTGTAAGGCTTATCCTGTTGTAATTATCGAACTATGTGGCTTTGCTCTCTTCATCTTCTAGATCTCATCCTAATGAGGAAAAAAGAAACGCCAATTATTGTTATGTATAGCTTTATTATTCATTATTTACGGTTACTTATTATGTTTAATATTAATCCGTTGACATCTTAAGAATTTGAAATCATTTTTCTTTTATGAAAACATTTTGTAAATAAACAAAAGTGATATGCAAAGAGATTTCCTTAATAAGCTCACAGATCACGAAATAATTCTCCTAGAAAGTAACACAGATCGCTGTCCAAGAACTTGACACAAAACATTATGCTCAACATTCCCAATATCACAGTTTACAAATGGTTTCGTCTCGAAGCAAAAAAATCTACAATCTTGTTCATGTTCTCGACTTTCCCACATTCTACTTTAGCGGTAGTAATGTCGTTCTCTATCTCTTTCTTAAGCTCATCTGAAATGTAGATGATCATCAGATGATTTAGTTCTGGACCAGATCCTGTATTGACACTCACCTAAACCGGAAAAACTTCGCATGTCACGAATCCGTCCAACAACTAAACATTCTACATTGGCTCCATAGAAGTCGTTATCGAAGTTATGAATGAAGTGCACTTCCTTCAAAAGGTCATTTTATTAATACTATAATAGAGGATTAGAAGAAACCACTGTTCGTTTCTCGTTTTTGAAATGAGGATTCCAACCGATGCTCAGCACAACATCATAAACCTTGAAAAAGATTAAAATTCAATTCCTGTATATTATTTCACCTGCCCATTATTCACTCGTCCATAACCATAATAAACCCCGCAAGAGATGGAAGGATTGAGGTTGGAAACCACGTTATCATCCATATTAGCTTAATTTTTCAAGATTTGTAGTTATCAGAGAAGGAAAGGAAACCTGTGGGACAGCCGAGATCTTTGCCACCGCGACCAAACCCAGTCACTACCTTACCTTCGAAATGGAACAGAGTGTCATTCTGAGCCATTCTAAAAATAATTTGAAATTAATATAACGGTGTTAAGATATAAGAAAGCAAAATAATGACGGCATAACCAAATAGGGTAATCTTTGATCTCTTCGAATAGATTTATTAAAGGCAAATATTAATTTAGGAACCGGTATTATTAACTCTCATCGAGCTGTTCTGAGTGTCCAGGAATTGGACAGCGAGAGATCTGATATGGGGATGTACATGAGCTTCAGTGAAATTTTCGATTGTTGGACGGGCGGACTCCCAATCCTCTTTGCCAATGTCAATACGAATGAAAATATCGGGCAACCTAAAAAATATTCAAAAACTTTAAACTCAGTGAAAGAGAAGACGTTCATACGTTTTCAATATTGTTTCCAGCAGCTTGAATCGAGAAGAGTACACAAAGAAGCTTTTGGTTTTAGCTTCCTTTACGAGCCATTTGTTCAACTGAGGCCATAATTCCCTTATGATTCGTTGAGAAACGAAGGTGTTAGAAACAATGGCCATTTCATGTATCACCTTGAATGTATATGGATTCTATGGTAATGATTCCTACAACTTACCAAGATGGAAACTCGCCATACGTCAAACTCTTCCTTATCAAAACGTCTGATCAATGTCACCCAGTTTTGGTGGACCATAGGAAGGAGAGTGTTCTCAAAATTTCTCAGAAAATGAAGTCCTTCTCTGAGTATTTCTGTGACCACAATCTGAACTGGTATATGAGGTGAAGACAACAAGTGTTTTGTCCTGAAAACTATTATTTCATAATATTATCATATGCTGATCTCACATTTTCAGAACGGATTCAACAGAACATGCGGCAGGTGGAAGCGGCAAGCGTTCCACTTCTACTGGATGATAATCGTTTATGTCATCTTCCGGAATACTCTTAGGCTCAGGAGGTTCTTCGAACACTATTTCTTCTTCCAAATCGGGAAACCAACGATTCATGGCTTTCATGTATGATCGGAGGGCTCGAAGGACACCTAAAGTCCATTGCTGAAATTTAAAGCTAGAGAATTATTTATAAAAGTTGTAATACCTGATAAAAAGATTCTAAACCATTCAACATGCTTTTAGTCACAAATTGAACATGTTCAAACATCTTTGAATCATTCACAACATCTAAGAAAGCCGCTAAAGCTAAGGGAGCTTCAACATAATGATTGGCGTAGAACGATGAACGCATTGCTAGAGTTATTCTGTTCACAATGTACACGGCATTAGTTAGCATGTAATCAGATACTTGTTTCTCAGAATGCTAAAACCGAGAAATCAACTCAAATTGGTGATCAAGGCAAACCTCAGCTAGTACATTGAGACAAGATTCAGCGGAATCTTTTATCAACCAATTTGGATGATACGTTAGTTGCAGCAACTTGTAAAGCCCATTGATTAGTAACTGAAACTTCGAAGATAGTTTTCGTGCAAAAAAAAACTTGAAGAACCTTTTTCGAGGTTGAGCCTTCGAACAGATGCTTAGAACAAGATGCTAAAACACAAAGTGATGTAATGGATAAAACTGTTTCTTTTGGAGGTGTTTCAGTAGCATCTAAACCAATAGCGTTAATAACGTTGATAATGAAGAAGCTATCAGACCTTCTACTTTGTCGTCTCTGATATACTGTGGGATCCTGATTCCGTCAACTTCCACTAAGAAATGCTCAACGCAGAGTGAAACTGTGTCTGGGCTAATTCTATCTTTCACGAACTGAGTCTCCAGAATCAGTAAAGAGATGATGGAGAACGCTATTTTATCACTTAAATCACAATTTGCGATTTCTGTTAGTAAAGCATCCAATGCCTGAATAGAAAATAGAATTTAAGAGCTGATTCGGAAACTGCTGACCTCATCACAAGCAACAGCGGAAATCTCTTTGCAAATAGAAGCAATGTCGTCCATTCCTACGCCAAACTGCAGAGGCAATGAGAGAATGATCTCTAAATAGTACTGATTTATCAATTAAACTTGCAGCTTTTTCAAAAACCTTTGATTGGTAATGTCTTGAAATTCCTTGAAACACTAAGTCTTTTCGTGTCCACTCGGATCGTAGAAGCCAATGATCTGATCAATTGTACAGAAGACGGATTTCGAGAAGACAACAAAATTCCCAACTCGGATCCCAAGCATGTTATCAGAGAACTCATCTGCAGACAAAACCATATTAACAGAAAATTTGAACATCATGAATACTTGAGCGAAAGAAGTGGTTGTTTGTGACGATTGACGTATGGCATTAGGGAGCTTTTCACTGATTGATACCGTTTTCTCATACATATACCTGGAGAACCGACTAGATTTTTCCTTTTTGATTGTTTCCAAGTGAATATGAACATTTTCCGCTATCCTGTAACAAATGAAACATAGTATGAAACTAGTATATAGAAATATTTTAAATGACCCATATCAAGGCCTTGTAGGTGATGTTCAATTTTTATGATAACCAATCTAATGACTTTGATTTCAAAAGGAAAGATATAAACCTGTCAAATGGATCCCGGCACAACAAAAGAACAAGATCAAATAGAGAGTTGTCAAGTGTTTCCCGGAAAAAAACTCCACACTTATTATGAATTGTGTAGGTACTATTGAAAATCTTTTCTCGAATGATAGCATCTCTGTGTGAACAACTACGTGAGATCAATAGGCTCACCTAGAATATTAGAGTTAAAAAACTAATTATATGAATCCACTCACGGATGATTGTAGCTTAGAACGGGCAATATTCATCCACTCTTCCGATCTCTGTATGTTCAACTTTTTCTTTTCAAGCACTGAAGATTCGGGGAACTCTGTGATGCCAACGACTTGATCATTGAAGCCGTAAAGAATATATTCAGTAATCACCTGAAAGTAATGATCATAAGTGAACAACGCTTCTAAATGATTACATCGATAGACTCCTCAACAATTTTTATATTTTCCGTTGGGTTTGTCGATACTTCTATGAGCTTAGCCAGCAAGCCAGGAATAACGGTAGAACAACCTTGGAGATGCAGGTACTCATCATCGGATACCAATAAACGAATAATCTTGAGGCAGTTCATCCTGGAATGAAGAACAGAATCTCAACAAAAAGGATGTTAAGTACCTGGAGTCACAGTTGTTGCTTTTGTCTGCAGCTATTTCAATACAAGCATATACGAGTGCCCCAAAGATGGGTAAACCTTCGGGCTTTCCTATCTCTAATACTAAAAGTGAAACAGGTATAGAAACAAAACGTACCTTCCCAGCAAAGCCGCATACGACTCACCATAATCATTAGCCTTAGCAGACCTGTCGAGAACAGATCTACATCTGAGTTTTCTTTTGGAGTGACTGATAGTAAACAGGATAGCAAAGGCTTTATGTGCTCTCCCCATTTGAGAGAACATTTCTTAAAAGTTTATATACTAAATTAAATTTGAACAAGATATTACCGTATTTTCCGTTCTCTCACAAACTACTCCTATTATTTGAAATATTTTTGAACCGTGTTCGCCCCACTTCGATTTCGAGACAGCATCATAAGCAACAATTCTAAGTGTTACAAGTACAGCAGTACGAACAGCCTCCCATTCCTCTTGTGTAGTCATCGGGAGACCTTCTTAGAAAAACGACAAACTTGAGGCATAAACAGACATAATGCATAACCTTACCTTCGAGAAGATAATAGAGAACATCTAATATACTTTTTATACATTTTCCTTCCCGTTGAAATAGAATCAGTTTATGTAGGATTCCCTCGGCACGTTGGAAGACTACACCCTCCATCTATACTGGGCCGAAAAAAAGTTCATAATGCGATCTGTATAGATGCATCTCTTCCTGAGATATGTGATTGCTCCAACAAAGTAAGATGAGCATATTTGAATAAATATATTTATACGTTATCATCATGAGCAAGGCTAAAGTAATAAGGCAGTAAGCGAAATGTACAAATTAGTTCCTACGCCGAAGTACGAGAAAGGAGAAAAAGGGAACTCTCGCTCAGTATGAAGAATCAATGTGAAGGATGTGTATTATTATGACTATAGGTGACAAGATTCAAAACTGAAAAATTCGAACAAAAAATTCAAATGCATATCACACAGTATAAGTAGCGAGAGAAAAATAAATTAAAATTTCTGCTGTCTATTATTTATGAAAGGCAGTATGGGTACTGAAAAATCAGAAACGACCCACATACCGATTTTGCGCGGATTGCTCGGGTAAGAGATCATAATAATCGGGAGGATATGTTTTCCCTTGACCAACAGCCCATTTCAATATTTCTCCACCTTTTCCCGTTATAGGTGCTGACTGAAATGATCACTTGTTTAAAGAAACTTTTAGAGTAACATACTTCATGATAAGAGACTAGATCAAACAGGTGTTCATGAACAACCTGATTCGTTCCAAGGAACTGATAACCTTCAGGAATACGTTCTACAAGGAAGTGTTTGAACGTTCCATCACCGACAACATAGGAAACAGTATAGCTTTAAAAATTTTGTTATAACTGTCATTTTAACATGATACTAACCCCCATATCCTTTCGGAGACTCGCACTAGGAAAGAACCAGTAGGTTTATCAAGAAGCAGAACTTCTGCTTGATCTCTGGTGATTATACCTGAAACATTGTACTACTAAAGAACTATTCAAACAAAACACTCACCATGAAACCAAGGTGCAGGAGCTTTAGTTTTAGGATCCATTCCAGTGCCTTTAGGTAACTCGGTTCCGCGGAACCACGTGACAATAGCTTGTCTCGATTTTGGTTTCGGCGGTCTTGGCAAATTCCGTCTACATAATCATGACATAACTATTCCAAAAAAAGTAAGAAAAAACATACATCGCTTCACGGAGTGAAGTAGCTTTGGTATCTTTTAACGCCGGCAATATTGAAGTTGATGTTCTTATCAAGAGTTGATGCTGCTCACGAGCTTTCTGCGCCATTTCACGCATAGCTGCTTCGGCTTCTCTAGCTCGTTTATCTGTTAACATTGTTATAAGACTATTCAAGTTCACAGAACAAACTTTGTAGTTCCCATTCCATACGCTGTCGTTGAGCTTCAGCTTCTGCTTCCCGGTTAATGCGCTCTCGTTTCTCCTTAAAGATAAGAAATGTTATGAGCACTTTTGTTGTCGAACCTGTATGCTCTGGAAGATTTCCGACTCTCTTTTCTGAACGTCTTCATCCTTGGAAGCACTTGGATTGTTATTGCGGAACTTCACATCTATCACGTTGTTATCACCGATCAACTCATATTGTGTATTTTGATTAGGCGTCTTCAAATGTTCAATAGTAATTAACATAACAGATTAGTCAAAAACCTGTGGCTTAGGAGGAATCGATGGTCTTGCAGGTCGAACTTCAGCCCTCTGTGGTTGTGGTGTGTTATACGACGAAACTTTTGTAACGATGGGTTGATTAGGATCATTTCCATTTGCTGAAAATCGTAAATTAGCATAACCTCCGGATGATTATCTCATTAAGACTTTCAATTTACGAGAGAAAGTTACAAATAATATTAATTGCGGCAGAATAAGCTTAACGAATCCATATTAGAAAAAAAATTACCTCGGAGATGGGGAGGTTGGAAAAGCATAGGATAGTTCGAATCGAAAGCATTATCCGCATTTTCATACATGGAGTCCTGAAAACATCATAACTTAAGACTTTGATACTTTTAGTTACCGTTACGCCGACACGCATGTTCCCTAACTGAGCTTTCAACGCTTCTTCCTGTGGGATGGCAGTAAAGTGATCGTTTGAAGTCGGTAAAGTGAGTTCCCTAATAGCTCTTTGGTGAGCTTCGCGTCGAGCCTGCAACATGGAGTCAAATTTCTTCATCTATAAAAGCACTCTCACCTCATCCTCCAAGATTTCCTCTATGCTGGGATCACTAGGATGCTCGCCCATCACCCAAACCCAAACATCACCGTCAGTTCCCTGCCTCCATCTGTAATGAAACGAATAGGTTATATTCCGCTGTTTTAACATACTGTAATCTTCTCTTATTTGGGTCTCTTTTTGGAGGACCTTTCATTCTTTCTTCAAAAGCTTCCCATTTCCGTACCTTAAGCAAGTAAGATAAAAAAAATCTCGAAGCACATGGAATACCTGTTCCGCCCGCATTTGACAGAAAAGAAGTTGTTTCTGCTCATCATCGAGAGCATCTAATAACTCTTTATCTACATGGCCCTATAATCGACTTTCACAATAATTAGAAGAGCGATGAACCTACCGTCGCAAGAATTTCTGATAATATGCTCATGACTACAACAATAAGAATCGAACGTGATGATAAACGTATTTCAACTCAAAATATACAAAACCATGAACTGAAACATCATACAATCAATGAACAACGATGAAACATAAGTGATAATCAAAAAGAAATAAATTCAGAAGAGTATGATTAAAGGAATGTGCTAGTGCCACGGGGCCCAATTGCAAAAAATAGGGAATTTCCGTCAAGAACTAAAGAAGAATTTCAGTGAAAGACAGCTGTTGAAAAACTTTCGGACAAAACAAAGAACCCTTGGGCATTAGCAACTTTTGAACTAGTTCATTATTCTGCAAATTGAATTAAAACTTCCGAAACTTTAAAATGAAAGCTACTGAGTATAACGTTTTCATGTACTGAGCAGTAAAATGTGACAAATAGGGTTGTAAGCTATCACATTTTAAAATTTTGACAATACAGAAATGAAAACAACAAGGGGTTGGGCTGTAGACGAATAGTGATCGGCCGACTCAAGCACATGCACACAAAAGGAATTCAATCGCCGCACAAACAAGATCCAGCGGCAGTGGTTCTTGATGATTGTACAGAATAGGAGAGACTTCGAGAAGTATACAGAGAAAAGAGATTCCAATGATAATGAGAAGTGCTTCGAGATTCATGAAAAAAGGTGCTAAAATAAGAGTAGAAATGGGTCAATAAAAACTGTGGGGGAAGGGGGAAAAGCAAGGCAGTAGTAGATGATTTTGAATAATAGCGATTGAAGAAGAATAAAAGAATTCTCTTTCAGAATATGATGCTAAATGTACATCATTAGTTAAAACAGGAAAAGACAAGACGGGTAAAGCTACGAGAGGACCAACGTGTACAATGTCATATATCAGAACAACTAGAAAGCTAGCTAGATAATCCAACGCTCAAAACATTAAATAGAAAAACAACAAAAAGCCAACCATACAGGAAAAGACCCAATTAAATCAATATCAATAAACAAAGAGATAAGCCAAGTTCTAGCCAAAGCTTCTAATAGAACGATTAAGCTTTTTATACTACAGTTGCACGCAAGATTTTCAGTCTAACGACAGAATGTGTTATGCTAATAGTTGCACGCTGATCTGCGTACGATTAATATAAAATTACACTAGTGAAAGAGAAAACCAGTGCTTAAGTATGCTATAACAGCCGGAGGATTACTAATTTTACACAAATTCATGTTTGTGAAGTAGCACGAAGGAATGAAAGACATGATAAAATGAGTTAAATTCCTAATGTATGCGTTAATATTAGCAAAACTAAAAATAGAGCTTATTTTTTTGGAAGGAAGACTAAAAAATTGGCTTCTTCCCGGACAAAAGCTGGGTAATGAGATCTAAATGAACCGGAATAAATCAAATTATGAGGATATAGCTTATTTACGCTCGAGCTGGGCAATCGTATCGATTCTTTGTACTTTCAATGCTACCTACTCTTGATATTACCCCAGGTTTGAGCTCATATAATATTAAGGAAAACTTCTATTTCAGTTGATAGATGGAAAACAGCAAGAAAGAAATGCGGACAGACAAAACTTCCTCGAATAGCAACTATTGAATGGAGACAAGTTCGTTTATTGAATTGAAACCGATCATTATATGTTTGAATAGAAACTACTGAATAACGTGAACAAAAATAAAGAAGATGAGAAGAGAAATGAGGCAGGAACAATATTGTTTCCTGAATTGAAGTTACACGAAGGAACTTCAATGGAAAGTAAAGAAGAAAAAGAAAAAGAAACGCATCATTCACATGAAACAAAATCAACCGGGTTTGTTATTTTGTGGTAGTAGACCAATTTCTTGATTAAAACAAGCGATTTTCAAAAAAAATGTTTTGAATGCAACCGCTCTCTCCGTTTGAAAGTTAAGGAATATTAGCGAACAAGTCTTCCAAGGTTGTTGGACACGTATCATTAGCATTTCACTTCTCGTACACGCAGTGTATGTGCACGATTTGAATATTCGAAAATTGAATTGCAATGGCAACTTCATTTTTGAAACAAGAAAGTTGCCAAAAAAAAGCTGAAGCTTTTATCTTCATCGAAGACTGTAAATTGTTGCGGCTGTTTCAGGTGGAATAGTACTCTGATCACTGATGATTACAAAAAAATGAATTTTGCTGCACTTTCAGTAGAGAAAATAATTAAAGAGTAAGCCAAATGGATTAATGCGAACATTCTACTGTTGCAGCCAAATGGAACAAGTTAGACAGAATATCGGCCTGAAAAAAAGGAACGTGAACGCCATAGGAGATTTAATGAGGAAGGTTAGAAGCCACACCCAAAAAGTTGTTCTTAATACATATTATTGGGCATGCAGCTTTCGTTTTCTATTCTTTATCTAGACCTTGCTGTAATAAGGAAGATAAAGAAAAGAAGAGGTCTGAGTTAGGTGTTTGAAATCTGGTCTAGTACAAGGTGACTAATCTCATTGAAGGTGTGTTTCCACCACCCCCACAGTGAAATGACCGAACAGACTTACAATAATCATTGCTTTTTATGAAAATCAATACAGTAACGATAGTTCCTTCTCATTTCAGTATAACAACGAAGATGCAGAATCATCATTTGAGCAACTGATCGAAGAATATGCGAAATCTTGCATGGAACTTAGTAGTATAAACTGTTCGTTGTATACGCTAAGACAGGACGACAGCATAACGAATATGTAAGTTGAAAGATTTGTGATGAAGGTGAGAAAGAAAAGATATTTCCCATTAGTTTATCACATATCGGGTTGTTAGAAGGTGAAAACGGGATGTAAATCAATGATAAAATTTCTTTCAAAGAGAAACAACGATCAATAATTGCTTTAGGAGAATGAAATTTCTAATATAAACTAAAAAAAAGTTGTTTTTCATGTATAAATGGAACAAGTTTATGAAAATTCTTATTTAAGAGCCGAGGTTGATGTGTTTAAAAATGAAATGGAAGAAATTCTGAATGAAATTCAACTGGAAAAAAGTTATATAGCTGAACTAGACAGACTATTGCAATCGTTCAATGAAAAAAAACTATGAGTTTATATTAAAATAAAGCTTTATAACGGATTCTTTTGTTCATAGAAATCATTTAACATTGATATAATATGGAATGTTCAACTATCTGAATCGAAAACATCTCTGTACAATGACTAGTAGTGACATTCGAATATAAAAAAGTGTTCAACTTTTAAATTTTGAATGAATTCTATGAAATCGCCACGAGTCTCACATGATCGAGCATATAGCTGATTCCTCGTTGTCGCGTACATCAACAGAAATTCCGGAATCGTTCGATTGCGCTGCTCGGAAATTTTTCTTCAGCGACCTTAGACGACTAACCGCTCTGTTCGTACGACTAGGAACGTCTCGGAATGCATCGACAATCTAAACATAACCATCAGTCACAAAAACGAAAAATAAAACAATATGAATCAAGAAATGATATGACGATAAATACACAACGTCTTTCAGAGAAAAAGAACGTACTTTTTGTTGTTTAACTGCAGCTATACGAGCATGTTCCCAAGCAGGACCGTCGGCATCACAATGAAGCTCTTTGTAGCCATCAATAGTTTGGTGTTCATCTGAACATTAGAAAACAGAATGAGAATGGAGCAATTACACGAATGATTACTTTTCTCCTTGTCTATAAGATCCCATGCGCTAAGTTTCTCATTTTTCTCTAGATAATGGGTGAAGATTTTGGAGTTTGAACTGTCCAAGCAACCAGCCGGTGTGAATATGAATACGCTTTTCAAATGTTTAGTTACGTTCCTGTAGAAAAATGTAAAAGTTTTCAAGTTTCCATGACCCAATGTATCATACGTTCTTACTGCATTACTTATCATTACTTTGCCAGGTTGTGATTGAGAACATAAAAGTTTTGCAACTTGTACCGTCTGTCCCAATACGCAGTAACTAGAAGTAGAGTCGTGTGAATTCTTTCGAAACAAATTGTTTACCGTGGCTTTTTCTGACTTACAACTCCTGCTACGACAGGACCACAATGTACTCCGATTCGAACCTTCAAAAGAAAGATTTCAAAAACGAACTGTTTGACTAACGCGGAGCGGTAAATTGAGTTTTGGTGTTATGATCTGCTTTCCTTCAAACACCATAGCCAGAGCCAAATTTAGCATTGTCTCGCAATGAAGCGGGCAAGGATTAGGAACACCTCCCACAATCAAATAACTGTCCATGAGAGATAAAACCTTGTACACCTAGCAGATATGTAATATTAGGAGTCTAAGTAAAATCTTAAGAAACCTTGTATTTTTCAATCAGGCGATCGAATTCATGGAATAAATCTGAGATAATAGTTACGACCTGAAAAATAGGAATAATTTTCATAAAACTTCGAGCTATAGTACTTCAGCCGGAGTACAATTTATATTAAGAGTGAAGAAATCGGGGAGCTCCGAGAAGATGACTGTGCAATCAGAAAACTCTTCTGAAATCATAAAACAATCTGTTTAGGATTCTGACAAGATGATTACGAGCAGTGACGTTTTTGTTTTGTCTTAGAGTGTCAGCTACTGCTCTTGGAACTAAATCATATAATAGAACATCTGTTTGAGTTTTCTTGATTTGTAAAGTATCGGCTAATGCTCTCAGGTTCTTGACTGTTTCATCTAACTTTTTACTGAAAAATTGGATTGAATAGAAGGTGGTAAGAGTATTGATGATTACTTAAGTTCCATTTGGCAAATTCTACTCTGATTTAACATAACAAGATCTCGAGTAGCATCGTGCATTGGCATATCAGAGATGTACAAGTTTAGTTCCAGGATATCTCGAACCGTAGTAACATAAGGAGAGCAGTAGTACATTATCGAGTTTCCAGAGTTTACAATACTCATTTGTCCTTAATCATATGCGTACCACATCGTTATCATAGAGATGAGCACACCTTTGAGACATAAAGGTTGTTGAAAGGCAGCCGTAGATGTTTCCTCAATCTCATTACGCCGGCTATGATGTTTAATTTGAAAGATGAAAATTGTATTCAAGTATTGAGTAATATTCTTGAATGTAAGCTGAAATAATAGTAGAATTGGATCACATTCATCACAAAAACATTTGCATGTGTATCTAGCGTATATGGAATTCTTAATATGATACCTGAATATCTGATGGCTGCACCAACTGAACCAATTCTGTCAATTTCAACATCTTGCGATCTACAAGCCTGTATTCTTGAAGCAAGTAGCTTCCTGGAAATAATGAAATCACTTCGCTTAGCTCATATTAAGAAGAACTAACCAACATGCTCAATGACCATTTGTTTGTTGAAACAAATATGATATGGAAATATTTGTTTGATATCGAAAAGGGTGATAGGCGAAAGAACCACTGGCTTTAAGAGAAAATTGAAATTCAGCTTTCAAACAGTCTTACTTTGTCAGCTGCTGCTATTTCATGATTTTTGGATTCATTACGGAACTTGTATGCTAAACGTGACCCTGCCTTGTGGTTCGTATCCGGCTCTAATGAGAATACAACATGTTCCACAAGGCCTGTTTTTCGTCTTTCTTGAACTCTTTCCACTACATTAACATTCACTTCCATATCATAAAGAACACGAGAAACTTTTCTCACAAGCCCTAAAACAAGCTGAAATATGCTTACAATTCCAATCACTAACCTTTAACAATGGGAAAAAGACCTTGTCGGTTAGAAAAGTAATGCAGTCGAAGACTGTTATCCCCACTCGTCTCACAGTGAAACGTGGGTCCTCTCATTTCAGATTTGAAAGCAATCTGATCAATGAAATAATGCATAGAGTTCAAGTTATCAAGAAATTCCTATGATAATGGTATTCACTTCTAACTAAATTTAACGAATGAAACCTGCAGGTTGTTGGCCATACAGGAAAGCATTTTTTGCCATCCTGTTTCACAAGAGTAGGTAACCAAGAATTCTCCATACATCTCCCACATATCATCAACAGACAATCCTATGATATCAGACTAAGAAAGTAAAGTAGTTTGAAAGGCGTACCGAGAACTCCAGCAGCCGTTCGGAATATTCGCATGGTTTCTGAATCATCATAATACACTTGAACTTCGAACTCCGTGTCTTCCTCATATCCAGCTTTGAGTCTTAAAAAATATTATCAAAAACAACTATTTCGCCAATCAATTACTTGATACTCCTCCATGTATCCTCACCATATCGTCTGATAATCAAGCTTCCAATACAAATATGAGTCCATCCGATCTATAGATTGATTGCTTCAGAAAAAAGAAAAATTAAAATAAAACTTCACCATAGCAGGACGTGTTGAAACTCTTAGTGAAGGTTAGCTGGGAAGTATTTTAGAGAACGGATACCTCTGAGGATATCGTCCTGACTAGAGTCAGCTTCGATGATATTTGAATTTAATGGCAATCCGTCACGCAGAACTCTGAATTTTAAATTGAAGGTGATGACGGCTGATGATGATATCTCGTGGGTGTTCAGGTATGCTTACATTCTAAAGCACAACGTTTTATCACGTTTGCACGTTTAGAAATAATAATATTTCATAAAAACAAACTGACTAAGAAGATCCTTCTGATGATCAATTAACGATATTCACTAACAATACAAGAAGTTTATCACTTTGTCACTATAAATATGATTTGATTAAGTTTGCAAATGCTCATTGAATATTGGGACGTTTTACCGGAAGTTGCCATCTTCAAACAAATAATTTTTAAGTCAAAAAGGTATCGAAAATCATCTGAAGACGTCAATGTTGCATTATTTATATTACAACATCTCGAAAAATGGTTATAGAATATACAAACTATATCAAAAGAAGGATTTTATGTTATTCATTCGTTATAAACTAACCTTCAACAACAATATTTGCTCAGATTATAGAATACATCGTTTATGATCATGCTTTTCCAAATTTTACGAATAAGCTTTGCTAAGATCATCAAACTGAAATGATCGAGGAAAAAAAAATAAAAGTTATATTAAGGAATCAAAAATTGAGGAAGCATAAGGTAAAAAATGAAAAATATAAGTTAAGATGACTGCTCTTATACACCCCCGTATTCACGTGAAAAGTCACGCAATTTTTATTTTCCACAATACATAGGAGATGATCGGTTGGTTTCCTACGAAAATGTTAAACAAGTTTTTCTTTTATTCAATATGAATTTTATAGAAAAGGCTAAAAGAACGGAGGCAGCCTTAATGACGGCTTGCGGTGAAGCACCGTTGAATACTCCAAAAGATAGCATGGTCTCCATACAATGGAGAGATATCGTGGTAAATACAACAGCTGGAAGACGATTATTAAGAGGCATCACGGGGATCGCACATCCAAAAGAAGTTGTTGCTCTCATGGGAGCTAGGTAATCGATGAAATTAGCTTAATTTCTGATTTTGACTGATTTAGTGGAGCTGGTAAAACAACTCTTTTGAATACACTTCTACAACGAAATCTTCGTGGTTTGAATGTGAAAGGGACTGTCCTAGTAAATGGAAGAAACATCGGACAAGCTGTTACAACAGTGTCAGCGTATGTTCAACAGGAAGATTTGTTTGTGGGTACTCTAACAGTAAGTGTCATGAAGGTATTAATTCTATGAACACGAAGCAATTGTAGGTTCGGGAGCATTTGATGCTTCAAGCACGAATGAGATTACCTAGCAAATGTAAAGAAGAAGATCGTATAGCTCGTGTTAATGAGGTTATTAATATTTCAAGCCTCTTTAGCTAATGGCGTTTGCTTGAAATTCATTAATGACTCATCTTCAGGTTTTGCGCGATATGTCATTAGAAGGCGCTCAGAGCTCTAGAATAGGTATTCCTGGAGTGCTTAAAGGGATCTCTGGTTCGTTCATTTTATTATGGAACAATTAATCTTAGTGGCATGCAGGAGGGGAACGTAAAAGATTAGCATTTGCTTCGGAAATTCTCAATAATCCCCCCATCTTATTTTGTGATGAACCTACGACGGGACTCGATTCCCATATGGCTATGCTCATTGTCAGGGTTAGAACTTTTTTTCCAGAAGATCATCCTAACTAGCTTTATTAGCGGCTTGAGTCTCTAGCTGCCACCCAAGGAAAAACAATAATATGTACAATTCACCAGCCATCTTCAGAAACATTTGAACTCTTCGATAAAGTTAGGATAAGCGTTTATATTCGAGCCTAACACCCGTTCAGGTTGTCTTCCTTGCGCAAGGTCGAGTTGTTTTCCAAGGAAGTCCATCGGAGTCAGTTATCTTCTTCTCGAAATGTGGCTACACTATGCCGCTTCATACGAATCCAGCAGATTATTACATTGACGTTTTCTGGAAGCTCACTTTTTTTTTATTATGAACGTATGTTTCAGACTCTTGCAATAAATCCGGATAAGAGGGACGAATGCAAAAAGCGATGCAATGAAATCAGTGACAAGTTCGCGCTGAGTCAGTATAACTATCGGATGCAGGAGCAAATGTCCATAGCCAGTTATCCTCGAGAAATGTTCCCCCACAATGGACCAAACTTTCTGATCCTTCTGTCTTCATTAATTGTTAGGTAAGTGTGATATAATTCTAAAACTCAAATATAAACATGGTTCTTTAGATATCTCAAGGATAACATGAGAAACCCAGCAATGCTTAGAGCCAAGTTTATTCAAAAAGTTTTCATGGGAATCTTCCTAGGACTTCTCTATTTGAATACACCATTGAATCAAGTTGTGATCTTCATTTCTCGTCATGCTTTTACAACTGTTTCTAGGATGGTCTAATGTCTATTCAAGGTGTCCTGTTTTACTACTGCTCAGAACTCACCTACTCAACTATATTCGGAATTCAAGCATGTATGCCGGGAGATTTCCCAATGCTCATAAGAGAATACCATGATGGTGTTTATCCCGTGTCTGCATATTACTTAGGAAAGGTATATCATTCGGCTATATTTGGTTAATTTTCTCAGATTTTTTCATATCTCCCTATATTCACTCTCGATGGCATGGTTATGATAACAATAAGTTATTTCATGATTGGGTTACTCCCAGAACCAATTAATTTTGTCAAGGTAGTTGATTTTAGATGATTTCGTGAATAGAAATGATTGTTAAGACTTTGATTACATGTATGCTAGTTGAATGGAACGTTGCCAGTCTAGGTATCGCCATATGCTCGGTAAGTCTTTCTTTCATCCAACTGTGCACATACTTCTAATTTCTTCAAAGATTTCTCCATCCTATGCATTCGCTATATCTGTTTCGGGTCCGATTTTAACTGTTCTTTCTTTGACTGGCGGATTGTTCATAAACACAACTGAAATGCCTCAATGGTCCAAATGGATCCAATATGTCTCATGGTAAGCTCGGTGTTCTCAAATGCTTGTGATCATTTTTCAAATCTCTCTGCTTCAAGGTTCCGTTATGGATTTGAATCACTCATAATCAATGAGTTCAACGACGAATCAAGAGATAACATAACGTGTCTCGGAAATGCTGGAACTGTTATGCCGAATTGTGTAAGCAATGGAGCTGGAGTGTTGGAGGTAGTTTACCAATCAGTACTATATGCATTGAAATGTCTTAGGAATTGCATTTCGCTCCTGAAAATTTTTATTGGAACTGGATGATGCTTGTGCTTTCCACTCTTGCCATTTTTTGTTTTGGTTATATAGGATTGGTGTTCCGAGTCAAAAGACTCAGATAGCGCCAGGATTCGAATAAATCTTTCTGTATGCTAATTTGGAAACGTTCGCTTATATTGTCCGCGCACGCTGTTTGCATCTTCTCCACGTGGATTTGTGATCACGAGGCTTACATATATCATCAGTTTCAGTTTTTGCCGGTTGAAATGAATGGTTGGAGATATTTTCTTTCAATATTTTCGTTCATTCCAAGTTTTCATATGATTCCCTTCAGATCAGAATAAGAAAGCATTTGCTAATTTGGAATGGACAAATGTCAAAGTAGAAGCTGTCAATGGTCGAAAAATATTACGAGGCGTCAATGGATTAGCGGAATCAGGCCAAGTTCTGGCCTTAATGGGCGCCAGGTATGCTTTTATTATGTTCAGCATCATTAATCATTCATAATAAGTGGTGGAGGTAAAACAACGCTATTAAACACATTGTTACAACGCAACATGCGTGGATTGAAGTTTGAAGGAAGTATTTCTGTTAATGGCAAGCAAATAGGAACAGACATAGCGAGCATATCAGCTTATGTTCAACAAGATAATTTGTTTACTGGATCATTAACTGTTAGTCCCATGTGAACAATACTTCTCACTAATCGCTTTAATCACAGGTGAAGGAACATTTGACTATCCATGCAAGACTACTGATGCATGACGTTTCATCAAAAGAAAGATCTGATAAAGTTCAAGAGGTTCTGCTTTGATCAAATGGTATCAGATAATGAATGCTGTCAGATTTTAACTGAACTTGGACTGAAAAGTTGTCAGAACAGCTTAATCGGTGTGCCTGGGATTAGAAAAGGGATTTCAGGCGAGTTAGGTTTGCTTACAGCTTAGTTAACTAGTGCTTAGGTGGTGAAAAGACAAGATTAGCTCTTGCTACTATTCTGTTCAATGAACCCGCAATCATTTTTTGCGATGAACCAACAACTGGTCTTGACTCATTCATGGCTAAACGAACACTAGAAGTACTTTCATTCGTATATATAATTATCATTCTTATTTATAAATTCAAAGGCTATGGGAGACTTGGCATACAAAAAGAAAAAAACAATTATCTGCACCATACACCAACCATCTTCTGATCTCTTTGAACTTTTTGATAAGGCTGGTAGTATATCATCTGTTTCAATAATTATATCCATCTATTTGTAGGTTCTGTTCCTCATTTATGGACGAAATGCTTTTTATGGAACACCATCAGGAGCCGTGTACTACTTGAGATCAATCGGATACAAAATACCTCATCATGTGAATTTGGCAGAACACTTCATCGAAGTTGTGCTGTGTGAAAGAGAAATCTTTTTTGATTCCTTATAGACTCTTGCCCTCGACGGATACAATGCAGATACCAAAGAGTTGAAATCCCTGGAAATATCCAATCAGTTTCATATGTCTCAATTCAATACTTACCTACACAAAGCTGTAGTCCGCTCTAGATGTGGGAGTGCAATTCACCCTTGCACTTTTGGAACTTTCCCACAGATCTTCATGGCGCTTTGCATAAGGTAATGTGCAGCAGACAAACTGTTCAACAAATAGAACATATAGGAACTTTCTAACCTTATGGAGAAACAGAAAGTTCCTATGGGCGAAGTTTCTACAAAAGCTCTTCTTTGGGGTGTTTGTCGGATTTCTATATCAAAGTACTCCATTGAATCAGGTAATGAGGCTTAATTCGAAATATTGTAATGATTCTTTTTTTCAGGCTGGTTTACAGTCCTTACGAGGTGTTTTATACTTTTTCGTGACTGATTTGACATACTCAACGATATTGGGTATCATTGCTACAATGCCCAATGATTTTCCTTTGCTCTTTCGTGATTATCACAATGGTTACTATCCTGTATCGTTATATTTCATTTCAAAGGTATATAGTATCCAGTCATCATAACCATAAACTACTATTAAGGTATTGGCTTTGATGCCGATCTTTATAACCGATAGTTTCTTGGTAGTTGGTATAAGCTATTATTTCATTGGATTAGCACCTGATTTCAACAAGTTTGTTTTGGTTTAGGGATGTCCTATCATATTTGTTTATTTTTGAATGGTTTAGGCTCTCATTACCTGTATTCTGATTCAACAACATGTAATCAGTTTGGGCATTGCTGTCGCTTCCGTAAACATTCTAAGTTATAGCATTCTTATATACTATACTTGCAGATCTGTTCTTCTGTTGTAGTTTCCTTTACTATAATGACACCCATATTAACAGCCTTGAGTATAACAGGAGGATTATTTTCAGATGTTTCTTATCTGCCATCATACATTTCATGGATTCAATATGTTTCTTGGTGGGTTAGATGATGCAAATTGTGATATCAAGGTTCTCAAGGTTTCGATATGGATACGAGTCGTTGATTATAAATGACTTCACTCACGTCACTAGAAATAATATTTCATGCAGCTTCACCTCCACGGAGTCGCTCATGTACACCCCGTGCACTAGTTCAGGATTGCAAGCAATCCAGGTGTGAATCGAGTAGAATACTCAACTATTCCTATTCAGGAAGAAGGTTTTGATGAAAAAAATATGTTCTTCAACTGGCTGATGATGATTATCTGTTCTTTCTTCAATTATGCTTTAGCATACATAGCTCTTGTGTTCCGAACAGTTGAGCACCGGTACGTTTGATAATTACTTTCATGATGTTTTATATAAACTTCAGATGAGAGCTGAAGTATTGGTGACTTGCGTGACTTTGGCAAAGACTTTGCATGACATTATCCATATTCATAAGCTACTTTGAAGTGTGAGAAGCGAAAATTGAAGAGAATATCACCTTATCTTTATTGAGTACTGAGCTTTTACAATAATATAATTTTTATAGTTTGCTCATTATGAACTTGGAAACAAATGTTTTACCGGTGATTTCTGTCAGCTTATGAGTTTTAGTTGATACACTGCGTTTATGTGAAAGAAAGAAGTTATACACTGCTATGCGATATGATCTCATTGATCCCATGATAACTACTGGCCCTAAAGCTTGGGCCACCACCAGTAAGACCAGGCAACAGTTAACAAAAGCTTGAAAATATACTTTTTTCTAAACAAGGAATCAAGTGAAACATACTTTGATTAAAAGTTTGAACAAATATTATGCTTAGCATAATGAGAACTAGAAGAGCATGTAGTATAACAAGGATAAGGCTCTGAGTGGTTACGATTGAAGGAACAATGAACCTTATACTTACTAGGCACATCAAAGCAAATCCTAATTCTTTCTGTTGCTTCAAGCTTTGTGAATATTTATGCGTTGCTGAGGATCGATATCTAATGAAGCGATAAGTAGAAACAGTACACGATACGGAAATGGATGAATAACCAAATATGGATATGATTACTATGGCTATACACATTATAAGCCGAGGATTATCCTTTGATAATTGAAAAGCTACTGTTTCTTCTTCAAATATATCATTTTTGAAGCCTACATAAATCTGAACATGTACAAAGAACCAGACATGAGTGAATCTGAGTGAGGGTTGACTCACATCAGCGCAGTACTTCTTGTCCTCTTTGCGATCTCTGAAGAATATAACAACGACTATCATTGGAATGATGCTTATCATGTAGAGTGTGAGTGTCAGTTTCTTGTAAAACGTTTTTCTCGTTGTGGTCATATTAGGCATCAGAGAATAGAAACGATATAAGCTCAATAACGTGAATGAACCAAAAACTTCTGAAGTTATTATATAAGAACTTGATTAGGCATACTCTTGCTATTGTACGAAGTATTAGACAAGATTGAAGCGTTGCCAAGATCACTGTTGGAATGTGTAGTGGTCGAATAATCCCAGCTGGATATCCTGCTAGACATGGTAGCAGTATCACTGGAGTCGTAACAACACTCAAAGAAATTTCGCTGGCATAAGAACTGAATGAGCTGATCGTCTATGAAAATAAATAATTCTATTACTACCTGACTATATAATAAATTAATAAACGAAGATAATCTCGATGAATATGCTTGGTGGATGATAAAGTATAAACATGTGTTAGAGTACTTATCATGAACACAACTCCTACTACGGACAAAGAATACATAACTCTAACATAACTAGAATCGTCTCTCAACATTTTGTGACAAAAGCACCAACTGTAAGCTTTCTTTTTCAATCCAATAGATCGATATTCGATATGCAAAAAAACAGAAGATGATTTCTGATTGGTTAGAGAAGTCGACGGAATGAGATGTTACTGTTTTTTTTTCTTCCAAAAAAGGCGTGTAACCATCTCAAACATGCATTTTTATAAAATTAGAGAAATGCTGTTTGCAGCTCTTATAACAACATCATATAGCAGTTTGAAATTTCAGCTTCAGACGACACCGATTATTTCCCGCATTACGTGACACGTGGCACACGTCATTTCCGTTTTCACGTGATATCATTTTTCATTTTTGATCAGAACAATGGGTGACTCGTTGGAACAAGAATTGGATTTTGATTTAGAGAAAACAATCAGTTTGGTAATAAGAGAGTAATCCTTTCTTCTCCTTGTGAATGGAAATACTTGAAGGCTTGCGAATGGGCAAAAGAAGGAAATCAAAAAGGACAAATTGATTATAACTCACAAATAGTTATTAATACAGTACAAGTTATATATCTTCGAACTTCCTTCAGGAATTATCATCTCACGAACGTTTGGATGCCATCCGAAACGATATAACCACTAAGACTTTTAATCGTTTGATTTCATTACTTAAACTTAACGTATAATTGTTTTAATATGTTCATATACAACCTTGGCCATTTAGGATGAACTGGTAAGTCAGGAGACTTCCGAGAAGGACACTCCAGTCTCAACTGACGAAAGAGTAGAAGACATTCTACAATCAAATAGTCCTCAAGTCTCGAATAATTTAACAATGGATGAGGATAAAATCAAATTGAAGTTCTCAAGATCGTGCACGCTTCTCAAAAACACACCTGTAGGTTCACCAATTTGAGGTTTTATTTCGCAATTTAATTACATTTCAAGCCGCCTTCTCGAACTCGTAAAGAAAGACAGTTGATTCGACGAAGTGGTCCTGTCATGGGTTCTGAGAGAACCGTGCATCACCTTCAAGGATTCCGAGAAAACCGTGCATCACGTTTACGATATGATGTGATAAACACATATAAGATCGAAAGAAGAAAAAGTTAGTTTCCTTTCTCATTTATCAAGCTATAATACATTCCGTCTACAGCTTGTGAACCTATTTTCCTCCGGAATCTAATCGGCTATTAAAATCAGAAATGAAAACGAATAAACATTATGAGAACATATGCGTTCATCTGAGTGAGAGTGAGTGAAAGAGAAAGCGACAGGTCTATGCTGAAAGAGTTTGAATACTGTTTGCTTTTTTTGTGAAACCTTCTTTTTTCATTAGTTGTGACTTCAATTGTTGTTAAAATCATTGGACAACAGCTATAAATGTTCCGGAGAGAAACGAAATGACACAAATCCGGATCTCACAATTGTACAGCAGACCATTCGTAAATGAAGTTGAATCTTTATATTCTTTGATTTAACAATATTCGCAGATGAATTGGCCGCTAAGGACAAGAAAGCCTTTTGGATAAAAGCAGATAGAAGGCTAGCAAAACGCCATGACCGTCTGGCGCATTTGGATGACAGAGATCCGGATATTTCTCTCGTTTTCTCCAACCTGTTTGAAGGTTTGGAGGTGGAGGATGGGCGAGGGTGATGCATGCGAGATGAAGAATGGAAAAAGGAGAAAACCTTAAGCATGAGAGATGGAGTTCGTGAAAATTGTCAAGAAAATACTATTGAATATATGAGAGAGAATTTCAGAAAGATATTATGAGAGAGAGAGAGTAAAGAATTTGCGAACAAGAAACTAAACGGCGGGAAAGGTTTTCTCCACCCCAGCCTCCTGAACAGTCTCCATATATGGATACATTGAATCTAGATTCCTAATCTCAGAACTATTTCATTTTTATCATTTCGTAGGTTTTATGAATGGTTTTCTATCATATATGTGTTTCCATTCTATGATTATCTTTGCTTATGTAACAGAGTAACTATTTCAATCAAATCTTCTCCTGCCTCTCCCCCCACCGCACCTCTTTCATGCCCAACACTTAGATATTGACATAAATGTTAAATCAACCATTTATGATCTTCTGACCAATCTCATACCTCTTATACATGTTTCTTTCATTTTTTACCAAATATAGGTGTATCATTAATCCCATTAAGACTTTCCATCTCAAAAATGACCTGAATTGTCAATTTGATCAAATTTCCGAAAGTTCTCTTCTTCGTTTCATGAAATGTGTACTGCTACTACATAGAATCTATCTCTTTCTCTTTCTCTTCTCATCCTCATAGTTGATGTTAAAACAAGCTTGCAGACCATTTCATTTTTTTATATAACAAAATCCTCATTGAATTATGCGAAAAAGCATAAAAGATTTTGAACGATTTCATTTCACCTATAATCCCCCCCCCACCACAGCACCTACACCACTCCGTCATCATTCAACGTCATTGACCTTCTTCTTTATCCACATTTCCTTATAGTTCATCTTTTCAGGGCATTTTCACTTTACTTTCCATTTTCATTTTGAAATTGAAACGTTTTCAGATCTTCCCCTTTCATGAGATTATTTCCTCCAAGTTTTACATTTTATCATTTACCTCTCAATCAGTTTGTCCTCTCTTTCTTATTTCATTCCGAATTTTGTTATTCAATCAGTTTCTTGTGTCTTCGAACTGTTTCTTCCTGTTCTTTTGACAGCATCTCGATCAGCTCTCTTCTCCGTTTGCTGATAACCCTTAATAAACTTTCGTCATCTCTCTTCATCTCATTTCCCATTTCAACTTCCTGTGAGTTTGAGAAAAAAAATGAAAACCGCATTCCGTAAGACCAAGAAAATGAAATGGAATCGTTGGGAACATATGATCCAACACTTTCCTCTTCATCTTATCCTCAACATCGTAAAGCTTAAGAACGTCTTAAAATAATTTGCTATTCTTAGACCTATTTTTTCTTCTCTTTTTTTTGTCACTGAACTACGCTAAGTACTAGCTTGTGCGAAATCTCGTTCTATGCCAGATTAACCCTGTCATTCATAACTAATCGCTCTTGCTAGACGAGATCTTGCCATCAACAGTTTGTTATGCTCAATCATATTCTTTGTTATCTCGAATCAGACATCTCGATCATACTTGTATTTTGAATAATCAGAGTTCATGTTTTGTTCCAGACAAGGGTAACTCTCGCTTTGCTTTTTTTCCTTTTGTATAACAAAAGAAAAAAAATGTCAACTTGTTCACCAAGTGAAAATGGAATCAGCGAAAAGCTTCCACCTCCATTAAATCGGATGGGATTATTTGAGCCTTATATTAAGGATGGAAAGAAAGTAACTGAAATTATCAGGTTCATAACATACTTCATACATATTCTATATTCTTTATATTCAAGATTCAATCCTGTTCAAGTCTTTTTCACTGGATTTTTACCCCCTTTGTTTGGATCTGTTTCCGCCATAGCAATTGCTTTGATATTCCATAATGATGAGATAAGTAATTATAACTGGCAGTGTGGGGTGAGATTCAATTCAAGAATGCTTTAAATCTTCTATCATGTTCTAGAGAGCCCGGCTACCATCACTTTCACGTATTATCAATTTACCTGTAGAGCGTACTTTCTGGCAATTGTTTTTACTTTTTCATGTCCCTATCCGATGTGTAGAACTGATTACTGGATGTAAGTGTTATTTTCAACATCGAATTTCGATGCAGCTTTCGTATTCATCTCATTCATGCTATTTCAGTTTCTCGCTATAAAAGAATGAGAAACGTTAACTACAAGCATGTATGGTTGTACGAGCTCTCTCGTTACATTTACTTCTACGTCGGATTACTTGAACTCATTTTCTTATCCGGACTTTCCATTATAGGAGAAAGAGAAAACATACGTAAATCAGGATATTCAAAGAAACTGATTCAAACAGTCGTTTCAGAGCTTCATGTTATCTTCTTCTACGTCTTCGGAATATGTGGTATTGGGCATATGCTGGCAAACATCTTCTGTCATGCTCACTCTCTCTATTACCTCAATCCATATGTAAGAACATAATTTATAATCAATCTTAACTATATGCATATCTAATTAAGGGAAGACTATCATATTACTTAAAAATCTTATTCACAGCAATGTATCTTTTATCAACTCCAATACTAGTTGGTTCATTTATACTGTATTGGAAGAAATGCATTACATGGGGTTTGTTTATTATAATTTATTTATTATAATTATAATAACAAATAGTCTATCAGATGAAACAATAGACGAATTTTGTTTTTCAATACACATATTTCGAATGCAACCATCATTAGCATCAACTGAATGAAAGAATGGCATTGTCATTCATACGCATATCATGTGGTATCATTTTACGTGACAGCTTATACGTGATTTCATTCACGTGAACTATTTGTCGTATCATGTTCTACATGGCATAACACACGTGACATTAACTTATTAAATATATGATTACATGTAAACTTCTCACATATTATAATTACCTTACTTTCAGCTTATGACGTATTTGCTGTTTGTGAGTACTGTGGTGTATTCTTGAATATCTGCTTCCATGGTTGTGCATTCTTTGATATTCAATATAAGGTGACATTCAGGTAAGACAAATACATTTATTATTATTATATAATTCTAATTTATTATTCAGCGTTCGTCATGTAGAACGAGTTAAAACTGATGATCAGAAAATCAACTTCAACAAAATCGCCGATGTTGAGATGAAATCAAAAGTTATCCGAATGCAAGGCTAAGTGACATTAGGTGAAATACATGTACATATAATTTATATAATTAGAAGAATAAGGCTAGTCTTCTATTTCATTTTTTTATGTTATTTGTGCCGTTCCATCATGAATCTCGTTCGTTTTCTATTCCTTTCTTTCAATCCCTCTCCTCTCTATTTCTTTGACTCTCCTCTCTTACTCTCTCTTTCTCTCCTATACATACAGAAAGAGAGAAATCTATCGGAGAGAATATATATTTGAAAAAAATCAAAAAAAAAAGAAAATAAAACTTTGATAGAACATATATATGATATATTTACAGAATATACATATTACAGCAACGTCCTTTTACATACATTTGAGGTTACGTCGACGAATTCTCTCAATTAACTGTTCGTAGTTCTTATCTGTGAATGCATGTACATGATCCTGAGCAATACCAGCCAATGTTTCATTGTTGGTTTGCACAGACTTGGGTGGTCGTCCCTGCAATTTGAATAAGATATATATGGATCATAGTTGTTTCCTATATCTCCTGTCTTTTCAATCGCTTACCGTATAAGAAACAGAGTACAATTCAAAACCGGCATTAACAGCTTTGTGGGCAGCTTCAACAGGATCAATTCCTTTGTTATTCCATCCATCAGTGAATACAACCATCACCTTATATTTTATAATTACAAATACATATCAAGCATAATATTGTAATTCATACCTTGGTAGCAACTCCTGGTCGAGCACCTTCTTTATCTTCTGTCTGCTTGATGCCTTCAGCTATTCCAGCGCCTTCAATAAGGTTTTTTCCCCTTTTTTGTCTCCTTATTTATTGTTATTTCATATTTATTTCTTCAATTCTCGATGACCATCAATGCCATTTTGATTAAAAAAAGGAAATTTGAGAGAAATCATGAAAACCAGTTGTGATCAGCTGAGAAAAGCTTCTCCTGCTTCTCATGATTACAGTTGGTTACATGTGAACGAGGCTTTGTCTATATTCGCAATTCCTATTTTAATATTTTACTTTAAAATGACCTTCAAACCACTTTGAAAGAATCAAATAATTGAGAAATGAAAGAGTTTCCGAAATAATTCAGACAAGTTGCTCTTTGACCTCTTGCCACAGACAAATGTCCTTTTTTGGCTGCTGATTAAGAAAATATTAAGAAACCCACCGATAGCTGTTGTTCCTCCTCGGCTTTCTAAATCATCAATAGCTTTGAGCACAGATTTTTGATCTTTGTGTTGCTTCAAATTAAATCGAGTTCGTGTACGACCGACAGTGGCAAAAGTTACAGCTGCTACCTTTACATTTACAAATGAGCATGATTATTCAATGGTTTATCAAAACCATACTTGTGTGTGATGAGGACCGATCTTGAGAGCTGACACCAGACGAGAAGCTAACCCCTTGTAGAACTTATAGATGGGATCGGTTGTAGTAGAGAAGTCGAGTACAAGCACAAGATCCATTTCACATCCTAAACTCTATTGAAACAAAAAAATCAAAAAAAAATTAAACCAGTTATGGGATTAGTCGTGGTTGTGGTGGTTGTTGTAGTTGTTGTGGTGGTTGTGGTGGTGGTTGTGGTTGTTCTACATTTTTCCTTAAAATAATATTGTTATTTAATATAATATCTTATATGTAGTATATGATGTTATTTATATATTAATATACGTATGAATCATCTATGGTTACCTGGGCTGCTCGAAGAATTCTTTTGGCAATGTCAGTAGCCAGTAAACGTCCACTATGCATTACGATATGATTGATGTTTCCAGTTATATCCATTAGCTCTCTCCTTAACATTCCGTTTTACTACTTCTCCCTTTCTCTTCCTCGTTTTCAAAACAAAATGTCTTTTTTTGAAAATATAACAAATGATCTCTCTTTTCTCTTACGTGTCAACTTTTTTCGGATCTCCAGTGGCTGCAGCAAATACCCAGGTATTCGGTTCTCGTTGAAGCTTTTGGCCAGGGAGTTTTGGATCATCAGCAGATCTGAACACAATGCACTTGTTTGAACTTCTTATCACACCTATATTCACCTGCCGTCTGTGACAACCATAACAACAGTTGGAATGGTTTTGTTTCTCTCCTCCATCAAATCCAATGCAACTTCCAGAGCCTCAAATGCTCACCGTTCTGATTGTTTCTCGAAACGAACTGACCTTCTTTGTGTTGGTTGTACCTCCAATAGCTCTAAGGTTGTTTGTAATTCTTACAAATTCTTGGTTGCTTTTTGCAAAATTCCATTTAAAAATCTCTCTTCGATAGCTCAAGCCAGAGTAGACGATCATAGCAACCTTAAAGATGTCATCAATCAAACATGAGCAAGTAAAATCATACTTCATGTTTATTTGGTCCGATCTGAAGTTCTTCGGAGACATCCGTTACAAACTTACGACTCGTGTTGAAGCCACCCTTCACCGAATCAGATCTTCAATATCATTCATGGTGTTATCAAAACATATATTTTAACACTAATTAAGCTACCTGTCAAGTACAATGAGAATGTTCAATTCACAGGAAATAGGAAATAATGGTGTCGTTTGACTGTAAACGAGTGTGATGCTAGCCAGAAGGGCAAGCTGAAACAGATGATTAATTGATGTAATTAAGTGCAAACTAAAAATTATTATTAAATAATTAAAAAAAGATACTTTCATAGATGACTTTCACGTTCTTCTTCTCGTGATATGGAATGCTTACAAACAATTTCATTTTCATTGTAAAAATAAAAATATTTCTTCTTCTTCTTCTTCTTTTTCATCATAAAAAATCTTTTTTTTTTTCATCTCAGCCTCGTCATCATCGTCCGTCTCACATGATTACATTGAAGGTTAACAGAGATTTTTTTTTAATTTATGAGAGAAAAAATGAAATGAAAGTTTCATTTTCCTGTTTATGAAAAAAAAATTCAAAAAAAAATCGTTTTTTATTGTTTTCTTATGCACAGCCGGTCGTCAGAGCCGAAGTAGAAGAAATGAGAATAATGAGATAATGAGTTTACGTGACTTCCACGTAGAATGAGCTTTCGATTGCTATGCTACTTCTCGTTCTATTGCTAACTCATGAGATAATGAAAGAAGATTGTTTGTTTTCGAGACGATACAAGTTATTATAAACAACTAATTGAATAATTTGAATGAGAACGTCACGTTGTGGATCGGATGTTAAGAACTCGCTTTCAATACTATTGAAGTAATAAATTTGAGATGCTTTACAAGCAGAAGCTGAGCTTAACTATTCATTCATGGAGAATGATTATATCTAATAGCTTACTTAATTGCCATAGAGGGAATAAAAAGAAAAAAAACTCACTGCCACAGTAAGCCAAAGACGATTAGGAGGCGGCATGTGGAAATGTATAAATGACCAGAAAAGGAAATGAAGCGGTCCTTTTTAAGGTCAAGCCCTATCGTTTAATAATGTCGAGCAAAAGTAAGAATAGTCGAAGAAAACATTGAAAAAGCTGCCCCCTTGTCACTTTCTTTGCCACACCCACATTTACCGCTAGAAAGGGCGTACAGTGTCAAGAAAAAAAAAGGGGAAAGGATGGTATTGGAAGAGGAGACAAGAGGTGGAAGACTGTAAGAGAGAGAGTTGGGAGGGTGGGGGTGACGAAAGAGAGAGAGAGAGAGGTGGTGGGGGGGGGAGTTGAAAGGGTGGTGTTGGGGGTGAAGAAAGGTGAAAGAGAGAATTCTCGACAGGACAGAGGGCAATATGGGACAATAAGCCTTTAAGAGAACAACGATTGTTGCACACAGAAATTTGAAATTTTTCTTCTTTTTTTTCTTACATAAATGATTATTAAATGAAATAGCCGAATAAAGGAATGAAACAAAGTCTTTTTTCAGATGATTGATTGATCACGAATCAACTGATGTTTGGAGCTTTACGGTAATTAGCCCTAATTATATCTGTACTTTCAATGAATCAAATGTACTTCATCACTCAGAAGCTGTCCATATGAAAGAGAGAGATAGAGGAAGGAGGTGTTGGAGGAGAGATAGAGATAGCCGAAAAAAATTCCAAAACTTTTTTATTCTCTGAAATGAGCAGAAAACGGAAATTTGACAAAAAAATGAAAATTACACTGAGTTATTGACCTTTAAGGTAGTTTCCCAATCCGTCATTCTAGCCTTTTCGTCGTCAATCGCGCCTAGGGCATCATGACCAATCATTGTTTTTGTGTTTCTGATCTTGAATTTACTCTTTTTTATTTTTTCTACCAGTTTCTTATTGGCTTTTGTTACATTTTCTCTATTCATTTGATTATCCATGATGGGAGTTATACAGTCACACAAACTTTCTTTTCATTTGCTGATGACGAAAGTAACTGGCAGATGAAGATGAAATGGAAAAAGCTAAATGAAGAAGGAACGATAAGATAAATCAGAAACTGGGAAGGGAGGGGTTGATGTGAATGAATGGCTGCATGGATGGCTGCATGGATGGCTGCTGCTGCATGGATGGGGAGATGATTGGAGGGGATGGAAGAAACACAAGCCAAATCACCTGTTTGAATCAGATGCATCTTGAGACTATGTGAATCCTTTTTAAAAATAATTAAATAAGCTAATTGGTTCCAAATATGTATATAAAGGAATTTGAATAACAAAAAAGACAAACAAATTGCTTTTCGTCAAACTGTTTATGATGTTGACGATGATCATGAATGGTAATACCATGTGATGATTATATACTATTCAACCCCCCCCCCCCAGCTAGTCATATTGATTAGAAATGAAGTTAAGGAAAAGTTTTGGATGAATTTGCATGATCTTCATCTGTCTGTCAATCTTCCTGTGTTCACATGGATGTATGTGGAGGGTGTGTGTATGTTTTTTTTTGTGATTTTTCATTCACTAAAATATTTATTTTAATATCTACAAGTCTCTTATAAATCATTCCGGTGCTGTCGGAGAAGATGAAAATGAAAATAATCAAATATGTCTGCTTCCAACGTTGAATGTCGCTCTTCTCATCAAACATTTTCTTTTTTTTCTGCTCCTTCAAATGTTTTCTTTTTCGTCTTCCTCTTGAAGCTACAGATGAAAGTCAGGAAAAGATTATTTGCATCGCATATTCTACAATCTTCAACCTTAGTGAACTTTTTTTTTGAAAATGGAAACGATGAAAAAGATTTCTTCTTCTGATGCAAATGAGTTCTATCTTTATCTTCTCCTCCTACTCTCTTTGCTCTCTCAGTTGGCATATACCTTCTTCCTATCCCCCATAAGTATCTTTCACACTTCTTTTTTTTGCTTCCATTTTCTGGTAGAAAAATAAGGGACGTCGGAATGTCTGAACAAGTCATTTGTAGTCTGAAGGATGTGTGTGGAGAGATCACATGGAAATGCAAGCTTATCTATGAGGAGTCTCTGTAAGCTTTTCCAAGTGTATACTCAAACTTGGCAACATTTATGTTCTGAAAAGAAAAATTTTTAAAATTCATATGATAATCTGTCTCAATTGCGATCTCAACCACACACGTGCTTCTTCTGTGTATGTGTGGGGGTAGGATAATCTGATTTCCATTTTAAAGCATTTTTTTGTGTTTTTCAATATTTTCGGAAGAATGAAGCTTTTGATCATGAGCTTTTGTTCATGAATTAATAAATGATTAAAATGAAGATAATAATGTATTTCAATCACATTTTAAAGGGAAAATTCTCACCTGAAGTCACACGTCATCTGCGTTTTCGCATATGGTTTCACGTGTCACGTGAAAACCATGGATTTACGATATTTTAATAAGTGTGTGGACTTTGAGATCGGTTGCATTTTACTTTTCTGGAAGTAAAACATGGTTACTTCATCTTCATCCATTTCCTGTCTCTCTCTGTCTTTCTCTCTCTGTCCCTTCTACTCTTAAAAAAAACTTTCCCTTCGCCATGCTTTATATTGAAAAAAAGGATGCAAAAGCTTAAGAATTTATTGAAAGAGAAAACATCATCTGCTTTGAACATGCTTTTTTAGACATTTTTCATCTACAAAGATCCATATTCTTCACAAATTACTAATTACTTTTCTTATTTTTTATTCAGAAATCTTTCAGTTTGCTTTTGCTCCTTTTGGCTTCCACTTTTTGCGGCTCTTCATCTTCTTGGAGCTGAAAGTCCCGCCTCTTTAACCGCCTACTCTTCTTTAGCCTATAAAAGGCTTATGAGCATTGAGAGGTACAAAAATTTTTACTTTTCAAACTTAAAGCTTTTTCTACATCTCCATATATAGCTGTGCATAAGTATAACCTATACACACATACATGATGTATACATGTTCAGCATTGAATCAACATCATCTTGTCGTATAGTTAGTATTCGATGCTTCTATATGCGAACTCTCGTACTATCTATTGACATTAAATAATTTAATAAAATCATTTTTCATTTATTTTTTCTCTCCATTCATATCATTCATTTCAGGGTCGAACATGAAAGTCCTATTCGTACTTTTTGCCATTTTCTTTGTTATCTCCACTGCTCTGCCACAGTATAACCATCAACGCTTCCGAAAGAGTCAATCGCGTAAGTTTCTCATGTTTGATCAGAGAAAAGAAAAATTATGTTTTTTGTTCTTTGTACAAGTATAATAAGCTACAACCTTGTGCAAATTGTTGCTCAGACAATTATCATGATGTTTTATTTTTTTTTCTTCAAATAATTATATCTGTTGATATGTTTGATACGATGATTTTATAGAAGTTGCAGAAGATACGAACATTCAACCGTTCATTCGTTTCCGAAAAGCCTTGTACGGAGATTGGCTGCAACCCATGGAAATGGAACAGTGAAGAAACATCTGCAACAAACAGCTCTGTACTTCATTTATAGTTGTTCCCTTATGTTATTTTATATTTATAATAATAATAATAATAATATGGACGATCATGAACTATCGGATAAGAAACTAAAAAAAATAAATAAAATCCTGTTGAAGTTCTGTTGATGATGATGATGATGATGATGATAATAATGATTTTCAATGATAACGTACGATTTTTGACCATTATTCGTTCGTATGTGACAGAGATTGAGAAAATAAATGTTGATGAAAGGCTTTCTTATGTTATTCTCTCTAAAACATCAAACTCTTTATCACAAAGTGATCTGTCTTTTCTATATTTGCCTTTAAAAGAGATCTTTACGTCACACGTTCGTTGAGACTGAACAAAACGATGAAAATAAGGAGAGAAAAAATTTTTTTTCGTTTTCAAAGTTCTTATTTCAATCGAAAATCGTATTGTTAGATAGAGATGGCTGTTCACGTTTTCTTGAATGTTCCTATCGAATATTAATTTATTTATAAAAGTATATGATATTCTTCTTCTACTCGCTCCTCTCTCTCTCTCTTTATCTGTCTCTCTTACTCCCTCTGATGTAAGTACTGAGAGAGAGAGAGAGAGAGAGAGAGAGAGAGAGAGAGAGAGAGAGAGAGAGAGAGAGAGAGAGAGTGAGGAAGAGTTATGAAGAGAAAGGAGAAGGCAAGTACAAGCGAATGGCGCTGATGCTCAAAATGTATCTTTTGTTTCCCAAGAGATATATTTTAATTATTGTTGAAATCTTCTTTTCCCTCTTTTAAATACAAAAGAAGTTCAACTTCTAGATGACGTGATTGAAAATCTTCGTTGATGATGGTCATTTCAGAAATTAAAAGAAATTCATGAAATATTAAGGAGTACGTTGCAAAGAATAGAATCAACCAAATGAAATTTTCATTCAAAATTTCCATTTCAAATCCAAACTGGTGGAATCAAAAGGTTCTCTTATCAATTCCTGATGAGAAAAAAAAATATAAATATGAAGGTGCCAACCACGAGTTCAGCCAGAAACATGCTGTAATTAATGTTTTCAACGAATTTCATTCTTACGACCAAAGAAGGAAGAAAAAAGTTTCTTTACTCTCTCACCCTCTCTCTCTCTCTCTTTCTCTCTATCTCTCTCATTCCCTTTTTCCCTAAAACCCTGGGAATTGTAAATAAGAAAAACACAGATGACGTAGATTGCTGAATTTGCCTAATATATGTTCCATATCAAGGTAGGAGAGACAACGAAGATCAAGGAGAGAACTTTGAATACTGCGACCAGGCATGATGTCATCGGATAAATTTGCCAAAAGTATCTGATTCATATCATATTCGGGTAGTTCCCAAACAGTTCACTCTCACGGCAACCAGAAAAAGAGAAACTGATGAGAGAAGAAGAGAAAATATAAGAAACAGAAAGAAAACTAAGATAAGAGAGGGATTTTTCCCACAAAGAGATAGACTACGTAGAACAAAAAGAATATAGGACGATGTTTGATAGATAACCAGCTGTTAAGAAGACTATATAAGGAACTTAAAGAAACATTAATATCATTTTGAAGTTCATTCTTTTTCTTCTTCAATAACCATTTAAGAACATCGTTGTGTCGTCGTAAGAAGCTATCTCGGTCACAGACTTTCTTCATAGATTGTTTTCATTTCTTTTTTAGTTAACAATGAAAGTCCTGATTGTACTCGCTGTTTGTCTTGTTCTCGTCTATCAGACAGCTTTTGCTCTTCCGCCTCCATACTACGGGCACGGTTGGGGATATGGACGCCCACCACCATACTACTATGGACATCACAGACCATACGGACACTATGGGTACTGTTGCTTTATATTACGCCTCTTAAACATTTTAATAATTTACAGATACGGATATAATCCTGTTCGATCAGCCATTCGAGGAGCAGTCGCTGGCGCCATCGTTGGAAGCGTTGTTGGGTGAGAGACAAGAGAGAACCCAACATTTCCATATTTGTACATTATTTTAATCAACAAGTGCATTATAAACATTTTATCAAACATTCAGCTGAATACATTGCCTTCACAGTGGAAAAGATGTTTTTAAACCCAAATATCCGATGTACAGTCTCCACCTGGATATCTCATCTCATGAGCCAAGTAAGGACCACCCTCGAGAGTTGAAAAATCGACCAAGAAATTCGGATTTAGTTTCATTCCGTCATCGGTCACGTCAATTTGAAGTAGCATAGCACCAGTCCTATAGGAATAAATTGATTGAAGAAAGCGGAAGTTGAAAAAAACTCTGACTTGCTCAATTTTGGGTAAAACTGCTTATCCCAGATGGAGTAGAGAGATGTAGTGACATAGAGTCGTTTTCCATCCAAACTTAATTGAAGCATTTGAGGTCCTCCCTCAACTTTTTTATTTTTCACATAAAGAGCATCAGGTTGTGCCTAGTAACGTAATGGGTTGATTTTAATTTCTCGAAGATCACTGAACCTGAAGTTCTGAATCCTTGGTAACGACGACTCCACTCTCTTTATGAATACTTCCGCCAATAAAGACCTTAACACTCCCCATTATCAATATCATTTTTCAAAAAAAAAACTCACGGAAGATACCAGAACTGGTTTGGATGGATCTCTTATATCATATTGTCTTATATCTCCATGAAGCCAACAGGATATAAACAGAAACTGATCATCCATTGAAATTAGAATGTCGGTGATCAGACCAGGCATGGAAAGTAATGCCCATCCAGTCACCTTGAAACAATGTTTTTCCGTTTCCTATCTTGAATTTACCTCTTTATCTGGAATTTTGATGACTTCCACAGCTTTGTATTTCTTGGAGCCCTTCAGATTTTATTTTTTGTTATTTAGGCCGAAAAATAAATTAGCTTACTACAACTTCTGGTTCGAGATGATAAACAGCAGAGCCTAAAGCTGTTCCAACAAAAGCATGCGGGCTCGAAGGTTCATGTTTAAATCTTAGAAAAAACAGATCTTCCGCTTCTTAAGATAGATCATTTTACCTCACTTCCAGGGGTAAAGCCCCATTAGGCATAGGCAGCTCGATTGTTTGAAGCTTTTCATGTGTAGACCATTGGAAAACATGAATAGAATGTCCGTAGAATCCTGAATATTTGATTTATCTCAAGAAGAGGTGCTGCAAAAACCTTCGGCGACATCTGCTGGATTGAAGCATTTCTTGATTTTGTGCGGAGCACCCCACTCAGTCGAAATCATGACGTCATGTCTAGGTTGGTACCAGAAGTCGTAGTTGAAGGCGACGGGATTCGGAGTCCAAGTACCCACAGGGTCGAATGTTTGGCCGTTCAGAAGAAGGAAGTTACCACTCTGATTATCATCAGCATCTCCGAGGGTACTTATCATAATTTGCCCATTCGCTAAACAGTGCGAAGTATGGGGGAAGCTAACATTCAGTCCTTTCAACAAAGATGGTTCAATGGTCTGAATTGAGAACTGTTCAAAGTTGGCAAAAAACAAATAACACCTTTTCCAAAATCAAGTTCTTCTCATTTTCCACGTTCACAACATAGATTCTGCTGGAGTTTAGACATGGAATTATGAGATGAGACCTATAATGACAAATTCGATGAACTACCAATGTTGGTTATTAAACCTTTTCTTGTCTGGCTTATCGTAGCAAGAAGAACATGCATTCCAACCAGTGTGGTGAACCTCATCTCCCTTATTCGGGAAAACAATTTTGGAAACGATCTAAAAATGAAAGATTGATTGGCTGAAACTATATAATAGAACCTTGCAAAAATCATTGGAGGTTGAGTCCACGTTGACAGCCACTAACATATCATTTCCTCCGTCGGCATGAGGACTTGTTACGAAAAGAACAGTTTCTTTTGGAGCTCGAACAGTGGCTTCACTCGGATTGAGATATCCTGGTCCACAGCAAGGCATACTTAAGGCTTAACGAATCGGAAACCTTTTTTTTTCAAATAAACTCAAAGAAAAAAAAAGTTGAAAGTGTTTGAAGGAAGAGAACAACGAGCGTTTGAAGGAAATTAAACTTTATATCTGCTGAATTACAATTAAAGACAATAACGATTCCAAACTACAAAAAAGAAAAAGTTTTTAGAATACAAATGTATTCAACAAAACAGTGAAGTTATGGTAGTCCGGATGCACTCTTCGAATAATGAAAAGCTCCATCATATCACATCTCGTCTTATCTAATCGGAAAGGGTCAAAAGTGGAAAAATCAAAATATCTTACAAACATTTTGCTTCGATAAAGCTTTTTTTTTCTGAACAATCAATTTCCAATTTTCTAATTTAATACGTATGTCTCGCGTGATTCTTTCATACCAACGCACTTTCTCATTTGTGTTTGACCGCTGGTAGAGATCGGTTGCATTCGAGAATTCTTCGCATCATCATCATTTTTTTCTTCTTCATCTTCTAATTACCAATTATTTCGTCTTGTTGAGATATTTTCATTAATATCTGCTAGTATTTCCATCACCGGAATCAATAACTCGATCGCGACGTTTGATATGGAATGCATCTCTGAAGAGAGGAATCAAAAACAAAGCTGGCGCTAGAATTGATAAAGTTGTGAACGAGAATTTATGAGCCAGGTGTGATTCAACATATCGATAGTAATTGATGATATCATGATCATTTCCTTCAAATCCTCTAATTCCAAATAGCGGAAATAGAAGAGCTAAGAAGAAGACTAAAAATAAACATTTTTTATTTTTGAATTTTAAATTATTTGTTTGTGCAGCTTACTTGACTGGTATAATTGAAGTGTTCCTGGTATTAGGAAGTATATGTAAACCCATGTAACAGAAAAGCCGCCTTCTCTGTCTTTCTGAGATGCTCGTCTTATTGCAAAACAAGGTGTCTGACAGATTTTTTTATATTCAAGTGTTCTAACACTTTATGTTTTCCAAAACGAACCATGAAAAAGACGATAGTGGTGAGGACATTTACGAATATTTGTATGATTATATATAATTTGGTTGGAAAAAATTCTAAAATTTCATTACAAATCTCCATAACGAAAGCGATAAGCAAAGACAGTGCGGTGAGGATCATATATAACTTCCTGTACTTCTCAATATACTACCATTTAGATTTGTTATGTTACCGATACTTAGGGTTATCAGGGAATACTGTAGTTCTCTGTTTGCATATGAGAAGAAGTAGCAGAAGTTCAGTAAAACTAAATAGATTGGATAATGAGTAGTGAAGAGTGTATTCAGTCATTAATGCCCAACAGAATATCGCACTTAATAGTCAATTATCAGCTTTTAAATAGTTTATGTATTCAATTTGATCCATTGGATTTACAAAAACGATGAGAAGTGAGAGAGGATCGAAAGAAATGAAACTTGTTTGGAACTTACTAACTCTCCACATCTTCTGGATCTAGTAAAGTAATTGCTATTTTGAACACTCGGATAAGTAATAATATGGATATAATTGATAACAAAGATATGAAATGAGTTCGTATTCCTAACGAAGGCATTTTATAAACGGAAAACCATGAAGTGAGAACTATTATAATATCTGTCATCACAATCCAACAGCGATCTGAATAAATTCAAAGTTAAAACAAACTTTTCTCTCTCGTTCTCTCTCTTCCTCTTGATCTTTTTCAGAAATTTATGAAAATCTGATGGTTTATGTACGAAACTCACCATTTCCAAATATATGATACTCGAAGTCTTCGAAAGAACCACAAAAATCCATTAGTTTACAGTTGAACCAGAGCTATCTAAAAGTAGTTTTAGCAAACATAAAAGAAACTACTCTGCAAGTTACCAAGACAACTTGAATTTCACCTGAGTTCTTCAATCCAAATCAACCGGTCATTCCATTTCTCATATGAAATTCATTAGAAAATTCCGTTCGAATCGTCAAGCATTCTGACGCCAGTACCACAGAAACTGATCTGAAAGTGAGAGAAGATTTGAGCTTTATTGTTTTTCAAAAATGCAATGATTTGTGGGAGTTTGCATGTTCTTGAGATATTGACAGTTTGAAGCTTCAAAATATCTTTCATATTATTTTTTTGAGTCTTGGTAATTATCTTCTCTTTTTCAAATTTTTATCATTTAAACTTGCTCTTTGGGCAATGATTTTTGGTTGACACGACGCTCCAGCGCTAATTTTTATTTGGTCCCGACGCGACTGCATTGGTCTTCATATGCCATGAAGGCCGCTGCTTGATTATTGGTCTCTATTTGTCGATATTTTCATGTTAAGTTTCATATAACTTTCACACACATTAATGTCCGCATACCAACATTGAAATTTTGATTTTATTGAAGTAGTTCATCTTCATTTACACCTGTTTCTCTTCTTTGTTGCGTGAATTTGCTTCAACTTTGTCGGGTTTTCTGCATCTTAGACAATTCCGTTTTTTCCAGGTTTTTTTCCTCTTTGACTAATCCAACATGGGAATCTCCGATACTGATGTTCAGAAACAGCTCCGCCACATGATGGCTTTCATCGAGCAAGGTAAATCTTGCAAATATTCTTTTAAAAACTGCCGACGTTTCAGAAGCCAACGAGAAGGCTGAAGAGATTGAGGCCAAGTCTGAGGAAGAATTCAACATCGAGAAGGTGGAAAAAGATATTAGAAATTCTGTTAAGCTTGATTTCAGGGACGTTTGGTTCAACATCAACGCCAAAAAATTATGGAGATGTATGAGAAGAAGGAGAAGCAAGTCGAGTTGACCAGAAAGATCCAAGCTTCCAACTCTTACAATGCTGGACGTCTGAAGTGCTTGAAGGTAAATTATTATTTTACGTTGTTAATAGCTCTTTCTTGTATTTGAGGCTCGTGAAGAACATCTCGAGAATGTCTTAAGCGAAGCTAAGTCTAACCTTTCCAAGATTTCTGGTGACGCCCAACGTTACCCATCTATCCTTAAGGGATTGATCTACCAGGTAAGATGAATTGAGATTCTCGAAAATCCATTCTCATTTGTTTAGGCTCTTCTCCAATTACTCGAGAAGGATGTTACTCTCACTTGCAGAGAAAAGGATCTTTCTTTAGTTGAGCAACTTCTTCCTGATTGCCTCAATGCTCTTGAGAAAGAGTGGGGACAGAAGAGCAAGGTTACCGTTAATACCAAGCACTTCTTGCCTTCAAATGCTGCTGGAGGAATCGAGCTTTCTGCCAAAGGAGGAAAGATTATGGTTTCTTCAACTCTTGAAAGCAGATTAGACCTTATTGCTCGTCAGGTATGCATACTGTTTGATATAGGTATGTGATAGTTTGATTTCAGATTATTCCACAAGTTCGTACTGCTCTCTTCGGACCTAACCCCAACAGACAGTATTTCGATTAAGTTTCCAAATATGTATTTGGTGGCTGGATATGTTTGTGGTCCCCTCCCCCCTTTCAACAAAATTAGCGTAAAATGTTAAATTTGAATAAATTTAAGATGTTTCATGAAAAACTTCCAAGATCGAAGGTTTTGAAATATTTTTATATTATCAAACCGCTTGAAAAATTTCTTTTTTTCTCTGAAAAATTGAATTTTAGTTTTTCGATTCATTGTGTCTACTGTTCCATTCGTAACCCCTTGTACTCCAGTATTAGGTAAGTGTGTTTGTATGCCACGAATATATTCCGCCACCTTATATATATACTTCTCCCTTTAATTTTTGTAACGATTAAATATCCCGTTCTCTTCCGGGAGAGGCGATCGAAACATTCCAAGTGATTGTGATAGCAGAATTAACATTTTTTTACATTGTAACATAGATTTCTTACACCTTTTCACTTAATAGCTGTAGTATTGTAGATATGCTTGAGTTAATTAAACTTCTGTTTACTGGAAAGTATCGTGTAAGCTAATTCACAAAGGATATTTGACATGACCTCTTGAGATAAATTTGATTCATGATGAAACTTCTCTATCGAACTTCGTTCTTTGGCTCCCTTGACCAACTTGATCTTGGGTAGAACTACAATAACGATATATCTGTCTTATTCTACCCTCTCTTCCTACCAAACAATCAGTATTTCAACTATGTTTAGAATATAGGACTTCCTACACATCTTCTGCTGTTCAGTTAACGACTGCGGAAGGAGAGTTGATGACGCATATACATCTTAATAGTTCCGTGAACCAACATAGCAGTATGGTCCCTGTATTTCCTTTTGATTTGATGTAAAGCCACCAAAAATCAAACTCCCTATAGAGTTTTTATTTGTTGAAAAATAACTCTGCTGGAACACTCAGTCTCTTCCAAATCAGATGGTGTATACGCACGATGAGGTTAGAGGCAACAGCATAGTTAAGACAAAAAGATTGAGTTATGTTAGTGTGTGTCAGAAAATTTATCATCCATGCTCTGAACCACATTCTCTGTTTATCAATTTATTTGTACGCGTTGTTCCATAATAAACTCTTTAACTGGCTTAGGCGAGAGCGAAAACCAAGAACAGAGCATAAGAAGACATTCGTTTCATAAAAACAATTCCATTCTTGTTGTCAGAAATTGGGTTTTAAAATTTCCACAACGAGTTGAACGTTGTTTCATGAGACAAAATAACTCCATCTACGACAGAGCTCAATCAAATGGTTTGATCCCTACATTATCTAATCCGGAAATGCAGCTTCCCGACAGTTGTGTCTTTTCGGAAGTTGCAGAATCTGATGTTGATAGGGCGAGCTGCAACTTGTTGCACATACACATATACGTTTCTACATTTTTCAATTTGTTACCTCACAGACCAACTGAAAGTGAGTAACACGTACACGCATATGACCTTCCAGTTCGTGAAAAATCTCTGCTCACAAGGAACAAATGTCTGCAAATGTGAATAAATAAAACTTTTTATTCTATTTTTGAAGAGCTAAGGAATCAAGGAAATGTTTGTCAGCCCCCCTTCGCCTGAAACCTCCCAAATTTCTGTTGCAGCTTAATCTCATAAATGTTTCTTTTTTGACGAAATATTCTAAGAAAAATAGAACTTCTGTTTTCTGCAACATACCGGCTCAGTCAACAAAAGATTTCATTCAATAGACATCATAAACGAAAATTTTACTGAAACGGAAAGAACTTTTCTCCTTCCCTCTCTCCTTCACGACCACCCCACCCCCCTTTCCAACTCACAATATCCTCCATTTCCTCTTTCTTATCTGCAATCTGATTGTTGATGTTAAAATTTTGTTTAAATCCAATAAAAACGACTTAGTTAGCTGAGAAAAAGGCGAAACATTGGTCGATGAATGATTTGTGGAGATTTGAGTGTCAAATTCTGTGTGTGCGAATAAGATTCTTAGAGCCCTCATTCACCTCTCCACTTCTACAGCATTCAATGCGGAACACAATTAAGAACCTCCGAGGGTTACCGGAAAAAATAATGAAAAATTACCTTTCAAAAATCATCTGACGTATATGGAAGTACATAGGAACATGAACATCGAAAGGAAAGAACGAGTATGAAGAAGTAAGAACAGCATTAACTTTCAAATATTTATTATAAATGTAGTTATAAAGACAAATTATATCCAGAGTACAACCCGCTCGTGAAAACACATTCATTCACATATAAGTTTCAACGTTTTCCATTTAATTTGAATCGTCCGAGTCATCTTAGTGTTCTACTTTACAAGTAACTCAATATGAGCTTATAAGGACAGATAGATGAAAGAGGATTTGTTGAGAAAGTACAATCAACCTTTTTCGTTTTAAAATAAAAAAATAAAACTAAAAATTTTTCGCAAAATATAATGAATGAGCTTAGGTGGGATAAGAGAAAGCTTTGAAAATTATTTTTCTTCCAGATATTCGAAATTGGTCATTTGGCAGATTGAAGCGATAATTTGGAGACTCTTGTTTCGTCAGTTAGAGAGAAGGCAAGCAAATGGATAATGAAAAGCTCTTAAGCGGTCAAAATGGTCTTTTCATAATAATACAAAAAAATAACAACGATAGCGATATTGCCCAATCATATGTATACGAATCGTCTATTATCCAACAACTGAACTTATAAGCATTTCACCCTGCCTCGACCAATCACAGCAAATGTAATGACGAAGTAGCATACGATATTTCTCAGAAAACAGCATGTAGATGCAGATGTTACATGAAGCATTAACAACTACCTGAAAATAATTAATTTGTAATGTTAGCCCCTCAATCACATAGAATTGTTAGAAAAATTGAAATAGCATCAGAAGACAACTGCCAACAGTCGTTATCAGAAGTTTGTTTAAGAAAATTAATGACTTGACCAGAATTTCTGTCCGACTTCAATCGGTTGAAAAATCAAAATCTTCACTCTCACTATCTCTCCCTCTCTCTCTATTTCTCTCTCTGATTTAGTTCTCTCGCTTTGTCTGTCTCATGAAGTTATAACAACAGTAAAGTGTAGCCGAAAGAATGGACAAAAACACACAAAAAGTGAAACAAAACCTTCTTTTGTCATTTTCTTTACATTTTTGCTGAAACCTTCGGCCATTATCTGCCCTACATTCTCTCTGATTCTCTGTCTCTCTTCGTTCTGTTAACAATCACCTTCCCTCTCCTTCATTCATCAAGCACTTTGGTGATGTGAAAGAGAAATAAGAAAAATGAAAAAGAAGACGAAGAAGAGGTTAATGACGGATAAAATATATATTTTTTTGTTATTTAAACACAAATAAATATTATATTTCATCCTATATTTCTTTTCCTCCGGGGCAAGCGCAGCAACTCAACAATAAGAGGAATTGTTTAGTTTTGCTTTCTTTTTTTCTCAGTTTTACCAAATTATGTTGGTAAAAACAGAATAGAAGAAAGAGAAGAAGACAAAAAAATAAATAATTAGAAGAAGACGAAGAAGGATAAGACGAGTAGAAGGATAGATGACGAAGAAGAAGAAGCTGACGCTGTTATTGAAGACAATGCAATTGAACTCACCAATAGGTTGTTGAATGTTACAAGAGCCTGATAGATCGTACTGATTTCGTCCAAGTTTTCCATTATGTTACAAACAAAAGCTAGTGTATTACATGATATGAACAGAATAACGATAGCTATTAGCATAATTGAAGTTTGACGTTCCTTCCTTTCAGCTTTTTTCGAATATTCATCATTTTCTACGCCACACTGCAAAAATTTTAATAATTATTCCATTTTTTTTCTTCGTTCGCTGTGTTTATGAAAATAAAAAATATTTTTTTAAATAGAAAGTATAAAAAAATTTTTTCTGTCTTCGATTGCATTTGGCAATGGCTTGATTAGACGCCATCGTCGTATTGCAAGACGTTGTCACGAACGATAAATATATGAATATTAACAACAATGATTAGATATATATATAAGATTATAGTAATAAAAATAATAAATAATTAACCTGGCTAACCATATGCATTCTCCTACTCCTTCTAACAGCCAATAAAACCATTGAATTTAATGCAATTAACAGTGTGAAAGGCACGACATACATAACAATGGTATAGACCCATCCAAAGAAAACAATTCTGAAAATTAAAATTATTTTTAAACAAAAAAAAGAAAATGAAATTGTCTGATAGTATAAGTAATGAATGAATGCAACCGCATCGTGTGTTGTACTAGCGTATACTTAAAGGATTATAAAGTTCACGTGCAGTTGCACGTGTTTTTGCATATGCTAATGTTGCTTATTAGAGTTGCATCAGATACTGACCGATAGATGGATGATAGACGTAAAGCTGTTGGTTGTAGTGATGGCATATAGTAATTGATGTTAATTCGATAACACACATTTGAGACGTGTACCTGAAAATAGAAAAGAATAGTTTTGCTTCGTCCCTCTCATCATATTGTTTCTCTTTCTTTCCCTCTAAGTCTTCGAGTTCGTCTATAGACGAAGAAGAAAAATTTGGAATTGTTGTATAACAAGGAATTAGTTAACGAGATCTTTGAGAATTGCAGAAAGAGAAGGTTAGTGGAAGAAGAGTTTGCGAACAATATTTTCTTCGAATAATTCAAACAGAAGTTTAATGAGAATGAAAACTGTCTTGAGAATGTTGTTTCCCTCGCAGAGATTGCAAGGAGAAGATGCATAGATGGAACGCGGAAGAAAGAAATAGAAATTGGAAGTTGATGAAGAAGATGAAAGCTGAACAACGCAGAAGAAGGAAACTATTTTTTGTGCTCAAGTATAAACTACGTTTGATAATGTTTCTTTACACTTCATGCTTGTTCCCCTTTTCACTATTTCTCTTTCGTCAACGTACTCTTCGCGGAAGACTTCTAAAGAGAGAAATAAGGAGAGTAGAACGAAAAAGAACAAATTGTAAACAAGTTGGTGAAAAACAATAAAAATGTTATTAAAATAGAGCAAAATGGAAAGAAATAAAAGCTAACCTCGAAAAATCGTGTGGTATTGAAGAGAACGGCAAAAGCCAGTAACGATAGTATGAATCGTGTGACGCGCTTCTTCGGTAGCCATTCCATTGACTTGTATGGATGGCATACACCTATGTAACGGTGCACTGATACTCCTACTGTCATGAAAACACTGAAAATAAATAACAATAACATATTGCACTATATGAACTCTTTCTTTATTTTATTTTCTGAATATGATTATGAAATGCAAAAGTAGGTGTTTGATCATCTGGTTCACGTCATATTGAACGATATCGTTCTACGTCGTTTTTCTTCAACAAAAAATTTTGTTTCAACGTCATATTTTTTGAATTCGCACAAAGCTGCTCTCTCTCTCCATCTCTCCATCTCTCTCTCCTTGTCTCTGTGCATATTAGCGAGAAAAGAAACTATTTTTTTAGCAGCAGCATATTTTTATTATATCTTTTCATATAATTTGTCATCATCATAGACTACAATTATTTGATTTTCGCTTTTTCTGTTACTCCCTTCGCTCTCTTCGTCTTCTCCTCTTTCAATCTCATATCTTTTATAGCTTTTGGAGACTCCTTTACAAGCGTAATTTAGCCAAATTAAAATGGACAAAATCGTGTAAGAGCATGTTCTCCTCATGCATCGCTCTGTTTCGATGTCGACTGATGATGACGTTCTAATGAAAGATACTAAGAAACACATGAAAAAAGAAAATGGAGATAGATGAGTTACAAAGAAAAAAAGAAATATGGTCCCTCATGACCTCAAATAGGAATTAAAAGAGAAAGAGAGAAAGGGTGAGAGGGAGAGGGAGAGAGAGAGAGAGTCAAAAAGGCAAACTAAGTTTAACTCAATTCTCACTCTTGATTTTCCAATACAAATAAGATAAGCTTATGTGGATCATCCCCAGAAACTTTCGTCGTTTCTCATCTCTTCTCATCTTATTCTTTTCTTCTACTTTCTTTGCTTTTATTCTTCGTCGTCTTCCGTTCCAACAGTTTTTTGTCTTTCCTTCATTATTGTTTCAAGCTTATGCCAATCTTTTCTTAAAGCACAGAAACAACAACAACAACCAAAAAAAGAACAAAAAGAAAAGAAGAAAAGCTTCTTCCATATTTGATGTCATTCGCTTTTTCATAATTAATAAAGAGTTGCATAGAAACAGTGCTTCTGATGTAATGCTTTCTCCTTCTCTTCTCGAGGTCATCAACAAATCTCTTTTCGACAAAAATTTGCAATTGCAATGAGTTTACAAATCAAGAATCAGTCTGAAGTCCAATCAAGTCCAAAAAACCATGAAGGAATGCCAACGGAAGAATGAAGTTAAATCATTCCTAACTCAATAAGCGTTTCTTGAAATCGCAGCATAACATAACATACATAGATCCATACAAAAAAATAGTTACTACATGAGTCTTTTTTTAAACTTTAAGAGGAAGAAGAGATGACTGATTCTCGATCTCAACGATGAACTTGCTTGTGAACGTTGAGCGAAGCTGAAGAAGGATTCGCCGATGATTAGCCAACAAAGCTTTGAAGAATCTTTCATGTCAACATAACTTCTTTCATAGTCAGCCCCCACATATGAATGAATCGCAACATATGTGTTTTCGAAAAATTCAAAAATGGTAATGAAGTTAAGGAAATTTCTCTTTTCTCTTCCTCCCCTCCAATCCGTTTGCAGCTTTTTCAAATAATAACATTAAAGTGCAGATTTGCCATAAAATAATTTATAAATTAGACAGGCTTTTCCTCTGGACATCTTACCCTCTCATGACGCTTACACATGCTGTTTCGGAAATACGAGATTGCATAAAGAAAAATGTACCTATTATTATGGAACTTAGCCTGTCATATCTAAAAGGAAACCCCACAGAGCTTCAATCAAAAAAAAAACGTTGAAAGCCTGTCTCAAGCACACTCATACACTCACACACATGACGAAGGCATTTCGTTTCTTTTTAATTTGAGTCAATTAATTGTTTTTATTCTTGTGCTCAAGAGATAGATAGAGACGTCAGAAAGATAGAGTCGTTAGAAATCGACAAGGGCAAGAAGTAGGTAAAAGGTCGAAAGACGTGGGAGATTTCATTGATTGACGACTATTTAGAACTAAAAGCTTCTGTTTATGTTTTAGTTTTCAGAACATCAAAAAGCACTTTTTATTCCTAAAAAGGAAGACGAAAACCTTCTATTCAAATAAGGATGAATGATCATATAAGGACTTTAATCAATCTAAAGTTTTCCTTATGAATAACTTCCATTTCTTCAAATTTTAAGACCAAAAACTACTATTGTTCCAATGAAGAGAGAGAAAGAGAGAGAGACAGAGATAGAGAGACAGAGAAAGAGAGAGAGAGGGAGAACGAAGATGGGAAAATAGCATTTTCATCTCCGGCTTCGACATCTCGAATTAACTTAATTCTGTTGCTTTTTTGAAGACTCCATGAAGTTGCGATGAAAATGAACTTGTAGGCCGTTCAGTTCACTCCAAACTCATATCCGTCTCATTCACTCACACCATACTCAGTATCGGATAATTGCATTACAATGAAATGAGGAACAAAAATTTACCTGATAGTTTGAGCAGTCATCATCAATCCATAGAAATAAGGAGCTACTGAATAGCTGAAAATAAAAAAAACTTAATTAACTCTTGAGAGGTACTTTTTGAAAGAATTGAGTTACAAATGCGCTTTCAAATGCTTTTTTTGGTGGGGGGGGGGGGAATCTTTGAGAGCTTGTGAGGATTCTTAATCATCTTGGTGATCAAGTAACATGAACGTTTCTTAACTCACTTTCAAAATGATATTTTCGACTGTTGTCCCCACACACTTTCTTTCTCTGCTTGTCTATATCTATCTCATACACTTATCATACTCATGCTCTTTTCTTCGATTCCAGTCCGAGTATTTTGATGAGCGACATTGAGAAGGATAATAAGCTTGTTTACATACGCTTTTCCCAAACTATTATTATGGATTCAGCGAGAACGTTTTTTTTTGAAAATATGCATGTGCTTTTCTATATTAGGAGAAATAAAATAATAATTACTTTGCTCGTGGTTGTATGCACGAAGAAGATCAAAACTAAAAGGTTTCGGTCGGAGGCATTGACTTCTACTCATATCCCTCTCACATCTCGATTTGTTCGTCATGTTCATGCTACCCAAGGAAAGTTTGTCAATTTTTCCTGTCTTGTTCCGTATCATAGCTGAGCGGTTTGTTCCAACTTATTCAAACGAAAACAACAACATTAAAACCTTTTGTCTTCTTTTCAGAACAAACATAATTCTGTATACTATTAGAAAGGAAATAAATTTAAGCTCAGAACAAAAAAAGAGAGGAAATGAGAAGCAAATGGTATAACTGGACCCAAAAATAGCTGTAGCCATCAGGTTATCTAGTCGCTGCCTCGGAATGGCAACAACTAACAACAACAGTTTTTAACCAAGTTGTTCTTTTTTCTCCGCTTCTATCTCAGTTCTATGCTACAACTCTGGGCAGGTTCGCCGCTGGATAATACGACTAACATATATCTTATAAGAAAGTTATTGTTTCAACCCAAGCTCTCAATTCATGAACAAAAAATAAAGAACCGCACTGGGAGACTTCCGTCTTTAAAATCGCAACATTGCGGCTTTTCATAATGATGAAACATCAGGAAACATTTCAAGCCTTATTACGGATAAATCCTCTGCAATCTCCGGCAAACCCAAACATGAAATCATTCTTAACTGATACAAGCCTCGTGTTTAACTCACACAGCTTATTTTTCGGATGCTTCTCCAAAAAAAGTGTCTTCCAGAACGAGCTAGGAGAGAACAACAAAAAAGGATTTGAACATGATGAAACACCTCTCTCTCCGAGCAACTTCTCACATGCAACATCAAATACGTGCTCATCGTTTCTTTCTGTCCCCACGACCTAAAGCCGGCTTCACACTAATCCGGCTGAAACGTAGGCAAAATGCTTGCACAAGGTTGCCAAGCTAGCTTCCGGCACCCAGTCAAGCTGCCATTGAAATCACATTCAAAACGAAACTGTCACGTGTGTCATAAAATTTTTATGACCATCGGTTACATAGAAATATAGAGTGAACGAAGAAAAAAAGCTCTTAATTGAAGCATGATTGATGAAATGTTTGTGTAAGCAATCGCCTTAACATGTCCCCAGCAACTGTTACTCAATCAGTCGTTCAGAAGGCATTTTCATTCTTCCTTTGTTTCGCTTCAACTATAACAACCGTGTTTTGAAGCTTTTTCTACGATGATACTCAAACATGACGAATACACAAAACTATTTCTAGAAACACAAGCAGCTGTAACTCTATGACATCCACGACGATATCAATGACGAAAAGCTGATGATGAAATGATTCTGTTCTCAAATCTTGTGAACAAACTAATTTAGTGAGTGTCATTTACACCAATAAAAGGCAATATCCACAAGAAAGCCACTTGTTCACAGCATCCGAAATCAAATTTCCTTTCACATCAAAGGCCAAGCTTAACGCAACTACAACGAAGGATGGTAAACTGATAAATGACAAAGAAAACCAAAACATCTAACAGACTTCAAGAGAAAACAACTTTTGCTCTTTGAAGTTGCTAGAGATAGACGCGCTAACCTCCTATTTCAACAGTTTCACATTGCTCACAGAGATATTGAAAGCGGATCATACTTGACAATCTCAGAGAGCAGCTCTTCTCATCTTTGATGTAGATAAATTTGTGAAAAAACTATTCATTACTGAAGTGGAGGAAGTTAACTGAAGCAATAAACGAACAGTCGAAAGCATGACGTGGGCTTTAAAAGCAGGGGAGACTTCTGATCATTTATTTCCTCTCAGCTTTAACAAATCTCGTCATTTATTCATGAAACGATTCAGAACAAAACAGTTTTCCTTCCTTGAATCATTTCAGCACCATTCTCAAAAGTATGGAAGTGCCATATTCACTTTCCCATTTTCCTTCCTTCTCTCTCTCCGTCTCTCTTTCCTCAACTTCTTATGGTTCTTCTTCTTTTCTAATTATCCCTTTGGAACAGTTTCCTCTGTCTGCTCAGCGACAACAATCCATTATTTAGAGAAAAAACAAAACATTGCTCATACATGTCGAAAAGCGGGCACACACACGGAGTACCAGCATGCTTTGAGTTGAAAATGGAAGATGCTCTTTATGATTTTTTGTCTTAAAACCAGATAGTTGAAATATGAGACAACTTGTCTTCTTATATTTTCTCACTTTCCATATTTGGTTCAAAGAACTTCTTGTTCGGATATTTTATTGACTTCCGAATGTTATACAAGCTCAGAAGTAAAGAGCTTTGGTCTCTCAAATCCTATGTATTATGCCAGGACAACTTGCGCGGCGAATCAGAAACAATTGTTAGCTGTTTCTGTTACAAAACGTTGTTTCAACTTACAAAGGATAGTTTTTATTGTCAAACAACGATTTGAATGCATGAAGAACATATGATATTGAGATTGAAGTCTCAGGAGAATGAGGAAGAGGAAATAAGATAACGATTTTCGAGCATTGGCAGGAATAAGGTTACAGCTAGTTAGTCTCAAAACATCAAGGTTAGGGATATCTCCGTAAAGCAAATCATAACATCAGAAACTGCGGCGTGAGTTGTGAAGAAGGGAAAGACAAAGAACATAGCATTTGACCCTAAATGTCTTACTTCCTTCATTCCATTAAGCCAACACTCCTCAGATTCTTCAGAATCAGAGTTCATCAAAGAAAAGTATCTTAAACATCACTAACTCTCGTTCTGGGGATCTTCCTTTCCAAAACAAAACAAAAAACCCCTCAACCCATTATTATCCTAAGCTTATAACTGTGAAATCCGTGATTGAAGAGATAAATACAAAACGGCCAAAACTGACACACATGTTTCTTGCGAAAACAATCAAAAGCGCAGAGTAACGATTAATTAACAGCATTAAATTGAAACAAGCTTACCTTATATAATTGAACCGCCATAAAGATAGAAATTCGCCTAACCTAGGCATAGATAATACGAAAAAGGCGGAAACAAGAATAAAAGTATCAGAAGCCGAAAGAACGGCTAAATACCAATTAATGGAAGAGCTGGACATCAGACGATGAGTAAAAATTCGTACACTTGTCAAGTTCGCGCAAAGGCCGAACATAATAATAGGTAAAGCAACCAATCCGAGTAGAACTCTTTCTGGATACTCATAAAACTGATATTCAAAATGACAATCGCAGGAGGTGTTTAGAACAGTACACATAGGTGAATCATACATTGCTGGATGGGAGGAACCAGCCAATGAATCGCTCCCGTTCTCCATTCTGGATCAAACAAGCACAAGGAGCTAGAAGATCTGAATGACGAGGTGAGGCTTGGCCCGAGGGAAGAAGGAGGCGGGAAGTCGAGCGCAGGCAATGACTGGAATTCGGGGCTGTCCAACAGAAAATGAGATAAGAGGAGATAGACGGAGAATACTTATAGCTAGCTTAAGACTGGGAGTAGTGAATAGTAAAAATTAATTAGTAAGGATAAATAATTAGTCAGTAGACGAATTAACGAGAGAAATCCTTATTGAGGAAAACGCTCGTCGTACCGGCTGTCGCGAATATACTTCACTCGGAGCAGACGACCTGAAAAAAATTCGATTAACTTCCCATTCATGTTCAAATGAAATTGAAATAAAAAAAACAACAGAAAGAAACTGGAAGAACAATATTGAAACGAAACAAGAATTGAATTTAGACAGAGTTGGGTTTGCAAGAGTGTATGAGACGATTATTAGATATATATAAAATTTTATAATCAATTGGTATTCGGGCAAGTTCATCTACTTTGGTTTTACTGTCTTTAGAGAAGCACACAAAGCAGAAAAGATGAGAAAAAAAAGAAAAGGGGGAGGAGAATAAAGAAGAAGTGAGGGTAGGACCATTGCGCCTGGAACTGGGTGAAAACATTCTGCGACAAAGCGCGTATGTCATAACAAGCTGAGTGGTCTCGCACAGCTTTCCCTCCCACCTCTTGCTTTTTTTGCGAGTTTTTTCTTATAAATCCACCAAACTTCAAACAAATTTCCATAAAATCGCAGACTATGGGTGGCTAACGCAAAAAACCGTTCGCAAAATCAATTTGGCATCTGTCTGCTGGATTGCCAGAAACGAACATGAGAGGAATATATGAAAAATTGAAAACAGGCGTATATAAAAGAAAGAAAGATGAATTATGTTGATCGAGAATGAACAATGTGAAAGCAGATTTCAACACGTTTCTACTGAAAAGCCTCATTCCATGATTGGAGAAAAGAGCTCAAAATGCTCATTTATCATAAAAATTTGCTGTATACATGAGCTTAGTAGGAGCAGAACGTCTAAATCATGAAGATTTGGAAGCTGAATTGACTACTCAGCTTATGAGAATTCCAAAAAAAAAATGCTACTTTACTCATTTTACAAGAACAGGGAAATATAACAAGCAGGGCAAACGGATCATCATCATGGCTTTCTTCATACGGAAAGAGCGTTAAATTAAGGCTCACAGATCGTGAATCAATAGTAATTAAAGCAGCAAAGTAATATTTCTTATTAGTTAATAATTATTAAGATAATATATAGTCAAAAATGACGCTTTTATTAGGTAGCAAATTCTATATATGGCAAACAAGCCTATCCATTTAGTCTTTTTTTAGTCTATTCTGATTAGCCCATTTACTTCGTCATGTAAGTCACATCAAAGTGGATACTAAGAAGCAGAGCGTTGAAACACGAATGACAGATTAGAGTAATCAAAGTGGCGTTCGAAATTCGAAAGAATGAACAAACCAAAAATTTGGTAATGTAAATGGTAGGTGAAAAACTAATACATTACACGAAACGTTTGATTCTATCATAAATATTGAAATAGATCTTGAAGAGAAAATGATTTCGATCATTCAGATACTTACTTCAAAGAGCATCTGATAAGTTCAGTTCGAACAAACTTTCAACATATCGAAGCAAGCAAAAGAGCAATCCGTGCCAGAGTGTAGGGGTGCTGACGAATGAGAAGTTTGGACAGGAAGAGGAAAGAAAAATAAACAGAATAATAAGGACTATAAAAGGCTTACTGCCTTGAATAGCGGTGTGTCCCGTGCTTAAGCTGTTCCTCTACAGCAAATAATGTTTTGAGATAATAAATTGCAATTTTGAAAAAATGAAGAGGAAACACGAAAATTATCGTTCACCTCGCAAGCTGAGAGAGAAATTGAGTGAGAGACTGCTCGAGAACATGAAGCACATGGCTCGACCCTTCAGCTGACGAAGAGGAATCATCGAAGTTTTATCAGCAATAGCAACAGCATCAAAATGTTTTCAAGGATTCAGTTTACGCTTTCTTCTTTTATTTCGACGTGGCTAACTATTTCAAAAACTTAATTTTAAAAATAAAAGCGATATAATGATTCGAATTGAAACTAAAATAATTCAATCTCATATACGAGCCAGGTGGAAAGAAATATTGCTGACAGGTGGAATTAGAAATTTATCTACTTGATAGTAAGATGAAAGAACCAATATTCTATAAATTAAAAAGCAATTGGCGGTTACTTCAATTCTGGAAGTTGAAAGTAGGAGTTGCCATTTGGCCAATTCCAGAAATCATAACAAACTTAGAAGTAGCGAGAACTTCGACAAATATGGCTAAAAGTTATAAAAGACACACAAAATTATCTAAATGGATAGTAGTGAACCTATTGAAACGGAAATTAACAAAGCAGACTTTTGGAGTAACTTATATGGCTATATATGGTGAAGACGGAGCAACGGAGATGTAAGAGAGAGTGTAAAGATTGGAGAGAACATCAAAAAATATTAGAATTATGAATGAATTTAACGCCTCAACCGTTAAATGCGGAAACGGCTCTGGGCAGGTCGATCGACGGAATTGGAAACGGAAATGTGTTGTACTTTAGCGATCTCTTAAGACTAATAAACTTTCAAGTTTTAAATCCATTTGAAGCTGTTTTCGTGACGAATTCCTGAATAGGCTTACGCAATATATTGCTAATGATATAGCAGATATTGGTAATATACAAAACAACTAAACATTCTGATGCTTGATACATACGAAATGATGTTAGAAGGTTCAAAATAGAAAATGTTTGCTCGACAGGTTAACTTAATTCTCAGTCAAGTACAATATCTGATGAATGAGTCGAAAAGAAACAAAGAGGAACTTCTTCATGCTCTCCGGACACCGATCAGTTTCAGATCTTTCACAAGTTAGAAAGCAAAAAAGTTGAACAATGATATGACAAGTTACGACAAGAAGTCCTCATATAGAATTTATGAACGGCTTCCCATCTGAGAAAGTCACGATGACCGAGACAGTTAACCCCTACTTCCAACTATCCAAATCTAAACATTAATAAACAAATAACCTCAACCCATTCAAAAACGCGTTACGCCAGCCTTAAGTATCGTTCTAACAATCCCTTGGCGAAAGAACTTCGAGAAGAAGTTCACTTATTCATCAGTTTCAAATAAACCCTGGGGAAGAAGAAGTCCAAAAAACAAGGCTGACATTCACAAAATAGCCGTCTATCCTAAGTACATCAGACCTGTATATCTTCTTCAACTAAGAGACAGCTAGTAGAAATAAATTAAATACAAACAGAGGAACGAACTCGTATCATGATGAATAGGTTTTCACACTACTTTCAACTTGACATTCCCAGAAGACTTTGAGATGCTATGAATTAAAAAAAAACAAAAATAAGAATCAAGAACTTCTAGTACTAAAAAATTGTTGGTGAAATATTACCAAGTTCGCTGGAAATGTCATGTTAAGGAGGCTCCTCCCTGGGGGAGATGAAAAGACGAATCAAAGTTGGGTACAACACAGCTCAATCTTCCAAAACATAGACAATATGTCATAAAGATAAATTTTTGAGACTATCTTATTGCGTTTCGGATGAAACAGTGAAGACGAATAGTGTTATGGAAAATCTATTTAGAAACAAAATAAAACTTTAGCTTATGGCATGCTCAAATACAGAATTGATAAAAACGGTAAGAATAGGCCTGAATTGAGCTGCTCATTAAAAAACTAAAACAAGTTTTGAACAGGAAGTTGTGTGAATCTACCTACGTTACTTAACAAGCAATGAGAGAAACGAGATCAGAACCCCAAATAAGCTTCATCAATGCTTAATTATGGAAAGGGTTCATTTCTACCTTCTACATCTCAGTTTAAAAGTCAGAATATTAAAAAAAATAAGCGACAAACAACAAGATGTTAGAGTTTTGAAAAAGCTTAAACTTTATAGAGGTGAAGTTATCAACAAGCTCCTTAAGGTGTCGTGAGAAATACTACTTATCCTGGAAAGGAAACAGATATTCTAGAAGAGGAAAGAAATGTTCGTCAAAGAGATAAAAACAAGCAAGTATACGGATAAAAGGGACTAAATCAGTACCACTCACGCTTTCGCACTCAGATTTACACCCTAGATGGAATCTCAACCATGTGCTACATCATTATTCGCAAGGCGATAGCCATGATGCCATAAAAAGACAACTAAAGATAGAGTCATGAACAAAACTGACAGCTGAAAGTTAACAATTCCAACTGATCCCATGAGATTGGTAGTCATAACATTGGGACTATTAAAGGCTTATATATTCTGGTTCTAGGAACTGTTCATTGACCAAAGATTGTAACGATTATCTTAAGTTTTAACTTAATGTCCAACTATTACCATTTGACTTCATCTACAAAACTCACGAAAACGCTATTCAAAGTGCTTCGCAGTCTCAAGTTTTCAAATTTGCGGAAATTGTAGAAAAACATGAAACTCCGAGAAAGTCTGAATATGGTAAAGAAAAAGAATATAGGAGATTTAGAAAACAATTGCTTCTATTACCACATTTATAGGGACCATTCAAGGAAAACGTTCGAATTTCGCATGTCTGCTTAGTGCGCAATAAACAGGGAAATGTAAAATATAATGAGAATAATCAGGCCGAATGAAAAAGAATTAGCTCATCTAAAAATCAAGTGCTCGCCGACAGACGCTACAACGAATTTAACACATAAATGACACCAGAAAAGTATTGGCTTTAATCATTAAATACAAGATATCTCTCGAACAAAGAGCATTTTCATAAAACTTCTCGCTATTGAGAGCATGCAGAAACGTCGCGTTTTGCCCGAGAAATCTTATACGGAAAAAGAAAAGTCATGTTAACCATCATAACAATTTAAAAATGGACTTTCGTAAAGATAATGACTGAAAGTATGAAAACAGTCCTTATATGATATGTTACCAAACCAACAAACCAAGAGTATAAAGAGGAAAAGAAAATCAGTAAATAGAATTCTTATTAATGACTTATTTCTCATTTGTTGAATAAGTCACGGACTATTAACACAATGTAATAATAGTCTATGTAACTAAGTCAAAACAAAATTTCAAAAGATTATTCGCGATTTTGAAAGTTTCAAAGCTTCGCGGAGAACGGAATAAGCGTCTGAATGCACACACATACACACCTATGGAAACCTAACCATGTATGATGTTGTTATAAAGTAAGAAAATCGGCAAAGTAATAAAGCGTAAACTAATGTTAATGTATATACATACACGCATAGATATATACACAGAAACAAAAAGTAGCATCTTAATTATTCGTAAAACTTTCCAAATCAATCGCTTAATAGCGATTGGTATGTAAAGTTATTCGTTCATTAGACATTGTCTCCGTATGACTAATTAGTAATAAAATAAGATGAGGTTTCAGTAAAATGAGGAAACGGATAGCTAAGTGCTTTGAAAGCTTGATTAGCACGAAAAAACCTACACGTCAATAGTCGAAAACCTTAGGAAGTCAATAGAATATTTAATAAAGCCTAAAGAAGAAGAAGGAGGCACATGAACACAAAGATTTTCGCAGATATCACAACTGCAATGTTAATCGATGCTAAGCTAACACTTTTCAAATCAGTGGGTTCCAGCTAGATGATTTTTGAGTTCTTGCCAACACAAAAATAGAAAAAAAACTCAAAAATCGTTGGTTTCTTTTTCGCAGCAAGGACAGCATATGACACTTCATTCAGTGATGCCAGTTTGTCTATGTATGATCTTCTTTGAGGACCAAGTGTAATGTGTCCAGCAAAAGATATCACAACGGGGGAAAACCTTGGAATTAAAAAAAAAACATTTGCCAGGAGAAAAAAGTGTCCACGCTAGAATAATTAGCGCATTAGTTCAAAACAAAAGTAAATTGAATAAGAGTAATAATGGAAAATGGCAGAAGGTATGCAAATCTTATTTAGTTCCAAATAGCAAAAAAAAGAAAAGATGAAGCACAGCCAATTCCGCTTTCAGTTTCAGATAATAAATTGGTCATGCTCAAAAACACGACATTGAAGTTGTCTCTCTCTCTTGCTTCAAAAACAACATGCCATACAGAGAGCGAAACACAAAAAGAAAATGAGAGCAAGCACGCCGAGAAAAGTTTCAGTGATCAATTATACAAACAAGAACCATCAACAATCTAGCTAAGATTATTTGGAGAAAGCAAAATTTAATATAGCGTTCGTGATGAACACAATAGAAGGGAAAATGGCAGAGAATAAAAAATTATGAAAAACTCACAAACATTAGGCGACCTCAATGCCTCTTGGCTATTTGATTCTCAGACCGTCATTTACGACCGCTTTAGATGAAATAAACTTGAAAATAAAACAACAAGCCTTTCATTTCCACGTCTTTCACGTTTTCCACGAGTCAATATTCAAGTGAAATTTGAATAACGTGAACAAATCGATAGTTTGTCCACTACAGATAACCACGTGGAAAAAATTTAACGTAAACTGAGAATAAAACGAGAGAATAGAGCAAGGAAGAGTTTACGGTCCCTTGAGAATTCAATGAAGCAACAGAAACTTCATGTTAAATTCTTGCAAGTTTGAAGAAGTATTGAGAAAGGAAATGGTAAAGGAAAGTCACCTAATAATAGAATTAGAAATAGTTTCCTGGTCGAATTTAAACAACTTAAAACATCAAGAAAAAAGAAAGCAAAAGCCAATGGTGAGAAAAGCGTCGGAGATTAGAGTTAATGAAAAGACAGATAAAAGCTCTGATTGAGCAACCTCGGTGACAGAGAAAAAAAACAAAATAATGTACGAAGCTGGCAGCAACGAAAAAAAATGACATAAACTATCTCATAGAATTAACAAATCACACAAATCAAACAAAATTGAAAATTAATTCCATTCAGTATAACAAACTTCGAAAAAATAGAAGTCGGGTGCGAAAATACGCTGCTCCTAGATACACACTCAAAAATGAATCGAGTAGTCAAAACAAGCAAAAAAGAATGGAAAATGTCGTTGAATTTGAGAATCAGGCTTCAAGCTGAATTGTTTGTAACTACTCTTAACTGAAGCTAAATGTTTCTCTACAAAGGAAACTTGAAGAAAACACTTACTCCCATAAGAAGGATTGGTGTCAGAGAAGAATAAGAGCACAAAGGTCATTACAAACTTGAAATCATTACGGAGCATTAACTCCAAATAAGTTCGTAATGTTTCATTGGGAAGTTTGCAAAAAAAAACGTTAAACATTCAAACTCGCTGTTACAGAAACATAATTAAAGAAGAATTGATCAAAAATTACGTGTCGCTAGGAAAGTCAACTGTTTATAACTATTTTGAGAGGCAGATTAGCTAACGAGGACGCTCATGAGAGAAGCATAACAAGACGGCTTTCCGGAGCAATTGTGAATTCAAAAAAGTTGCATCGGAAACCTGTTTCACAGAACGAAAATACCCAGAAAGGACAAAAATAAGGACCGATTATTTTGAAATAAGTATGGTATATGGCCAATTAAGAGAAGAATAAAAGGAAAGGACAAAAGGAAGGAAGGGACTCTTGCTGGAAACACTTTTTCATCGAATTCCAGATCAATTTTAACGTTTGAATACGTTATGAAGGTGAAGAACTCATGGAATGATTAAGATACAATTAGATAGCTTCATCACGAGATCGACCAAAGTAGCAACAACTTTGACCAGTAACATGTTCGAAATGTAGGAATAAGCAATGAATTAAATGGTTCAAAAATCTAAGAGAGAGGCTACAAATTTTGTATAAAGACGAATCCAAAACCTAAGGTGCAAAGAAAATGAGAATTATCCTACGAGTGGAAGCGAGACAATGCTGCATGCCGGAGCATATCAATTTACTTCGGGTGAATACCCATGAAAAACATAAAATTGACCTGGGTGCGACTTTACAAACAAAAATATAGCTCAAGCTAATTTTCTAATTCAGTTGTCGTGCTATATAGAAAGAAATATTATACATAAACTAACCATTGTACCATGTTGAATGAAGGGCATTAAAGGCAGACTTGGATTCTTCCAAATTTTTCAGCTTCATGAAAACAAGGCCTTCCTAAAAAAAAAAATTGAGTTGAAGCCATCGGAAAACTTATAACAAACCGGAGCCTCAGTAGAGAAGCCAATGTGAACGGGCTGCGCTGGATAAACCTTTTCAATCAAATCTTTACGGAGAACGGCGAAATCAACACTAAATAAACTAATTTTTCTCATAAACACAAAAACCACTAACAACTCTCCAATTTTATTATTGAAGACTTCTCTTATTTTCAATGAGCGCGTAAGAGCATAAGCTGGTCCGGAAGGAGACATTGGAGAGCTCGGATTCATCGCTGCAATTCATAATTGAATAAGGTTTGGAAACTTTGACTGCTCTTTTGATGGTGATAAATGTTTATTGTGATTCACGTACATAAAACAATGCAAGGCACAAAATATTTCAATTGTGAATGTACAGATTATTTTCAAAACTTCGGCCTACCATTTCCTTGCCATCCTGTTTTCTTATATGGAAGCCATCTCCAAACAGCACATTCCTGTCCGTGAATTACTCGAGTTTCAGTTGACATGCGAGATTCGCTCGAATCCAAAAATTCAACTGCCCTATTCCAGAGCTTCAGTTCCGATTTTGTTCTGCAAACTGATATTAAACACATTCGAACTAAAAATACCTTTTAGATGGAGGGAAAATAATATCTCTGACATGGGGGACGGAAATGTACTGTGCCCCGTCTCCATTTTCAGACGAATCGCGAACAAAGTCTGAAAGGAAAGTATTCCCTTTTTACAACAAAACTTCATACCCATGATTTTCTCAACAAGAGTTTGGAACTTCTCTTCCTCCTTGACTTGATTCTCTTGAACACGTTTGTATAAGAAGAAAATAGCAACAACGAGGAGTGCAGCTGAATAAAAAATTAGATTTTTTCTCGAAATATGGAATACCTCCAGCAACAAGAAAAACTGGAAGAACAGCATACGTGTAGAAGAATCCGATGGTGTCTCTTGTGGTGGCTACAATGAAGCATGCGTTAATGAATACAAAAATAATAGTACCGGCCAAGACGTTCACTGTTCCAAGAACAACTTCTCTACGAGCAGTTGCAACATAAGCCATACCCAGAAGTAAAAAGAAAATTGATAATACAATCATCAGTATAGTTGAAACGTCTCTGAAAAAAAATCTTGAAATGACATGGTTTTAAACTATTTCTAACCTTCCAACAGAAAGTGGTTTTGTATTCTTTCGTAACTGAGCAGGAGTTGTTGTCTAAACTTCTAAGATATGTGAATATGTTTGCTGCGAACTAACATTTCTACCAAGAATCGACCAAGCCTTTTGAGAAGTCCCCATGCGTTTTGGATTATAGAAAACTCTGCTAGATTCAAGAACTTCTCCATCAGATTCTTCACCAGTTGTATTTCCCAAATCATGCAAGGTTCGAGATGCTGAAGTTATTGCATTAAACTACTACAGGTAATACACTTTGAACCTAATGATTCATCTAAAGTTTTCTTGGCCCAGCTAGAGGCATTTCTTGGAGGAGTTCCACCTGGTCTATCACCAAGCGGTTGATTTATGTTAATCCGCCGAGGTGGAGTCAAAGTTCGTGCAATATTCCGGCTTTTGGGTGAAGAATCAACATCAGAAGTTATGAGTGTTCTCGTGCTATGTTGCTCCTTGCCAGATCTTGAAATTATCGACGAGTTCTGTATTCTTCTAAAAATCCCTGCGTTCCTTCTTTTTTATGAAAAAACTAACTTTGCCCTGGAAGACATTTGTGGAGAAGATGTTGGTGAAGGAGTTTTAGTTTTCTTGGGTGTAGATACTACTGGCTTTCTTGGAACCTTGACATTTTTTGCAGGAGACACAATTTGGATATCATCTTCCACTTCTCCATAATCGACACTTTCACTTTCTTGAACAGATTCGTCTGAGCTCTCCAGTTTCGAGGCCAATTTTTTTTCTCTAGCACTTTTTGAAAGAGCGTTACGTGACGGGGATTTCGTCCTTTTTACTGTAGAATCCTAGAAAGTTTTTTGTTTTAGTAATTATAGTATAAGATCCCAATCTTACATTTAGGCTTGATTTAGTCTCCGTGGGAGGGCCATTCAGTCTCAACTTTGCCAACTTTTTTTCATAGATGCTTCTGGTAGTTCCGGTAACTGGGCCAGGGTTGAATTTGTATAAAATAAGCTCGCTTCGCAACTCAGCATCAGATAATGATTCTATGTCCCGCATATCTGGAGAGAATAAATGAAAAATAGCTCAAATAAGGAAATAAGGCAACCGTTCCACAAAAGAATCAAATGAATTTGACGAATTTGAATAAATGCCCGCGAATTCAGTTAGCGTTAGAGCGCATGTCAATCCATACGAAATTTTGGTCAAACACTGAGGATCAAAACTAGGATCTCCCCAGATTAAAAAAGCATTAAGTTGTGAGATTTTGCAAAACTGAAGTACTCCGAATTGAAAAAACGAATAAAAATAAACTTAAAAATTGTAATTTATGATTTATTTCTCATTCATTTCTCAAATAGAAGTTTTGATAAACTTTAAGTGCATCTGACAAGTATCACATATTCTACAAAATCCTGATATGGCTGATATATTTAAAGTCTACTGGTGTGAGCCCACAGAACCCATCCTGGTAATTTTATCCAATCTGGGATCCATGCTGCTGTCTGCTTGTATCCCAATTGGTTTAATATGGTTGATAAACTTCTTAAGTTGGGTGGTTCACGTCCTGAAACTTTGTGCTCAAGAATGCCTCAATTTCGTTTCCTATACCGTCTACATCCATAAAACCATACTCAGATCCGATATCTGCAGTAATCAACGTACGTCCTGTTTTTTCCATGCGTCTTGGATCTTTTGCAAGCGCTACAACAGCTTTTCCAGGATATTCTATTGTTTCGCCATTAGAGAATGTTTCCCGAACCTATTAAGAAAATGGTTAGAATGAAAACAAAGCCATGTAAATATCACCGAAGAGTTACCGCCATCAGTTGGTGGCCCATTCAGAAAATATTTTGTAACTAATTCTGTACGAACAGCTCCTGGCCAAAGAGAGACTACACAAACATTGCTTCTCTGAAGAAAAAGAAAATATCAAAACTCTAAGCCTAGTTTCAGGTATACTTGAAGCTCTACTGCCATATCCGCTGATAAGCGATCCAACGCTTGTTTACCAGCTCCATAAGGCACATTGAACAAATATCTAGAAATGTCACAGTATACGATTTCACATTTAGAACAACTTGAGCCCTCCAGGGGAACTGATGTTAACAATCAATCCATAGCCGTTTCTATGCATAAGACGGGCTCCGTATACAGAACAATAGTAATGATTTCTGCAGAGAGCATCTCAGTAATCGTGAAAACGCTAAAGCTACTAACCTCAACCCAACATTGTTAACATCATCCCACATTTCTGGAGGACATTCGAAAAACTTCTTGTTCATATTCTTGCTTATTGTCTAAACCGAGGTGTTTTGTTGTTCATGAGTGCGTAGAAAAAAACCTGGACCGCCGCATAAGCATTATTGACAAGAACATCTAATCTTCCATTGTGGGATTTCTCAACATGATCAAACAGCGCTTTCACCTCGTCCATATTTCCATGATCGCAATAATAAACTATTCCTTTCCCACCACGAGCTGTTACATCTGAGGCAAGGAAATAAAACGGAAAATCTTCCAAACAAGTAGCAAACCTTTAGCTACTTGCTCTAATTGTGGTAGAGAAACATCTTTCGACGCATCACTCTCAGTAGGACGTCTCCCAGTCACATACACCACAGCCCCCGCTTCTCCCAACTGGAGAGCGACACCTCGTCCTAGTGAAGAAAGATTAGAAGCATATTTTCAATACTTTTAAAAGGAGGGCTGAGGTAAACAAAAAAGCAATATATAACTAACCGATTCCTCGGGAAGCACCAGTCACGATAGCGATCTGACCTGCTAGAGCCATAAACTGAAAACTCGATTGAGAAGTAAGTTGCAAAGTGAGAAAGTTATGTTTCATGTGTTGTGTGAAGAGCGGAGATCAAAAATCAACAGGCTTTTAACCGTTCGGAGTGGAAGAAAAGATCTGGATCGACTTTTTATGTGAAAAATAAATTGTTAAGAGGACGAGGACCCTTCATTTCGGAACATACACATATATTAAACACAAGGACTCACATATAGCAATTGGAATATACTCTACATGGATTTTGGTACATCGATTTTGACAAATAAGCATTGCAAAGAGAGATCTCTTCCCGCAAAAATGAAACAAATAACTTATCTTTGGTACAACATCACGACTAAGCTTCTTAAGAAAGTTAATAATATTTGCAAGAGGTGAAGGAATTCAAAGGAGTAGGAGAAACATTATTGAAATTCAAATTATTTGGTCGGGAATAAGCAAAGATTTGAAGTATCAGAGTTACTCCATTTCATCGTCGTCCTGTACCGAAGCATGATGCTTCAAGGCTGCTCCTTCGTTGTAATGTGCTTTTCTTTTCTTTTCGAACTCCTTTTTATGTGCTTCAAGAAATATGATAAGAAATTTGTAAGCTTCTCAAATGTACGGAACCTTTCTGCTCTTCAGTCATGTGTTCTTCGTCCTCTTCAGAGTCATCAGATGAGATATGCTTGGCAGCAGAGGCATGAGAGAGACCTTGTAAAATCTATAAACAGAAAAATGATGACAAAACCGTCTCGTAATTACCTGTTCAGGATCCACCGCAGTGCCTAAAGAAACACGTCTTGGGCGATTTGATGACAAAGAAGTCTGAAAATTATGCAATATTCAAGCGGTATTACTCGATATCAAATACTTCGTCACCACTTTCACCATCTGAATAATGATACGGAGTTTTAGGTTCGTCAATCTAAACAATAAAGGATTATTCGACTAGAATGTAGTCAAGGTCGAAAAATATCATTACACAATAAGATAACAAAAGATAAACAAACCTTCATTGTTCCATAGTCTTTATCAGCTGGATGATATGTAGCTAAGATGTTCATTTCATCGAATCTGGCCCGAGGTTCTTTGCCATCTTGGGAAACATCCTTTGTTGTTGACATAAATAGCGATTGTTTATAAATCAAGGCTTACTTGCTTCATTTTCAAAATGCTTTTTTTGGGCTTCCTTTTCAGAAATTCAGTAGGATCTTGATCCAACGGAATTTTTCCTTCAGCATTAACCAATCCTTCATCAACCATCATTTCCTCAGAATCAGCCATGTTCGAAAGAATTAGTCTGAAACTCGAATGAATTGGGATGGAAGGAAAAAAACAAATGAAACGAAATTTGAAGGACCAAAATGAAGGAAGACTTGAGGACAATAAAATTAATTATTAGGGAAGCCCAAAAAGGGATTTGAATAATTTTTGCTGAGGAGGGAAGAAGCAGAGAGCACAACAGAAGTCATGGGCGCCAGAAAAAAAGAAAAACTATTTTGTCGAAGAGTGCCGTCCATGCGTCCGTTTGAAAAGAGGAGCGAGTAGAAGAACAGAGTGGAGAAGGAGAGGGACGCAGAATTGCCTAGAAGAAGAAAAATCTTATGACTCTAACTATGGGGAAGGAACGTAAAAGCCGAGACTCTTCTTCTAACTCTAGTGGTGAACCTACTGCTGCTGCTAGCAACGGGATTAGATTAAATGCGTTATATGGGGAAAATGATGGAAAACTTTCGAACAACGTAGCTTTGACATAGTTTTGGAATATTTAATCAATGACTTCACAAGTGAAAGGAGACTATTCTAGCAGATATGAGAGACGAGACGAATAATAAATGGGAAATTAGTAAAATATGTGAAAATGGTCTAAATATGGCATCGCATGAAACGACCGCTTATGATTAATGAGAAGCGAATTAAAACTTTATTAATTTCTAGGACTATTCTACCTGTAACCCTAAGGATATAAAATTATCACAACAATATGAGTTATTAGCTTTTTGTACACAACCCGAAAATGGTAAACCTAAAGTGTGTTAAGGAGAATGTTGTCTTTCAGAAGCACGACAAACTCAGAGATGTGGCGTTACGAAAAAAATATCAAATGACATAATGTACAACATGTAATTTGAAAAAATTTTAGACAACTTCTTGAAGTCTAGAAAACATCTTGTGGCGTCCAATTTATCGTATTAGGATCTTCGTCTAAGCCTAAAAGCGTACCCAGCCACGACGGCAACGCGTCGACTCCATACCTCTCAAGTAGCTGTTGAGGACAACTACCCTCCATCAATTTGAGTTGAGCCATTTTAGTAATGGCATGGAAGTGGATGAAAGCAGCCGCAACCACAAAAGTATGGAATAACTGATGTGATTGGAACTGTAAAAAAAACAAGTATTTAGAATGAAATCTTTGTAAAGCCAACAAACCCAAATATCACATTTGCCAGGGAAACAACGCTCAGGTACACGAGTAGCGTAAATGGTAGCTCCTCCTATGTACATTCCTCCCATCAATAACATCCAATTCAAGGCAGCCTTCAAAATAAACAGCTTATGTTGAATACAAAAAAAAAAACCTTATTCATCATATAATCCAAGCCATCAACAATTAGAAGATGTGCAGCTGGAACGATCGCTGAGAGACCCATGGCGACAAAAACTCCTGCTCGCACAGGCCTGATTAAGAGTGTTATGAAAGATGAGTCTACAACAAACAATTAATACCGGAATTTGGGAGCCGCAAATTTATCCCACAACGATACGATCATGGCCATAATACCAAGAACAGTTATCATGAATATATAAATTATCATAGGCTGTGGACGACAGTTGAAGGCATAGTATATCCACGGGATGAAAGAGCCGACAATCAATAGAGTGATGCCAGTATAATCCAATCTAAACAATAGAAGTTCAGGTAATATTAGAACGTATCGGAATGGAGTAGCTTACTTGCTAAACAATTTACCGACGGCAATGGAATGACAAGCAAGAGTATGGAAAGTGAAAGACATTCCCAAACAAATGATGGCTCCAATAAAAAAAGCAGCAAACACCACCTTTTCCATAAATTGAACCTGAGATATAACATTTGCTTTATAGCAAAAACAAGTAATTTCATTACCTGGTCGACATTTCTTGTCAAAAACCAAATAGCAACTCCAATGAATGCTACACAGCCATACATATGAGTCCAAATATTTCCTGATTCAGTGTGAAGTTCGAATATGCTTTTGAAGCAGTTACTGAATGAAGGAATAGGTGGACGATGTCCTGCAACATTTGGATGATGAGTTTGCAACAATTGCAAATAGTGATTACCCGTTCGTAAGTATTCATTATCTTGTAACCAATCAGGCAAACTCTCGAAGTTGGTTGCTTTCCAACGGGCTTCCCAAAACTGAAAAGACAACAGAGTTCAGGAGAAATAGAACAAAGTCTAGCATACTCTCTTAACAATTGTCCTGGCGCCCTTGCCCTCTTCACCTGGAACCACAACTTCCTCTTCATTGATTTCCACCTAAACCAATGATTGTGAAAGATGAAACAGTTGCAAAACAACCTCTAACTCATTGTCGTCATCTTCTGGATTGGGATATCGAACAGCTAAATGAAGTCTGAAAAGAAAACAGTTAAAACAAAGAAAAAGAAAGAAATGGGAAACCTGTCATCAACATCAGCGCCAGGAGCGGGAGCTCGATGCGGATGTAAACGATACTTCACGATTCTCCTCTTTGTATTTCCTCCTTCCTAAAACACGACAAATGAAAAAAGGAAACAAGCCGATCGCAATTGACAGGAGCGTGAATTTGAATAATTGGAAGCGTCCGCAAAAGTTAAGAGGCCGTTCAAAACAATTATTTTCATGCTTGCTTGTTTGAGCGGTCTCTTCCGTTGTACTGTGCTTGAAGGGTGACGGAGAAAGAGTACAATGATCTTAATTTCTAAGCTTTAAACTTCAAACTCACGTTAGATTCATTATCTTGGATAACAGCAAGAGTCATTTTCTCTCCTTTCGCATTGGGCATACTCCATGCACGCCGATGTCCTCTTTTCCATGTCGGAGGAGATTTAGAAGAACAGGACGGCAAATGCGATGGTGACGATTCTTCCCCTCAAATTTATAATTTATAAACTATCAAACAACAGATCGATCATGACTTCATAAAGTGAATAATCCTTGTCGAACACGAAAGTGCAGAAATGAAACTGGGTCTTACCTTCTCTCAAAACACTCAAACGTTTTCGTTTAAGATTGACAGCATGATCATTATCCTCATCATCACTACTATAAGGATGTTCAACAATTTTGTTGTGGCGAACAACAATTTCGATGGGCTGACATGATTTCCGGGGGCTGAATCATTCACGTGATTATGATGATTTTCGCTGTTTCAAAACCACCTGTATTCTACATCAACTTCATCGATTAGAACTTGTTGTTTTTCTTTTCCTGTAGCAATTTGAAGTGGACCATCTGTCATTATATTTTCAGCTTCACGAAGAACATCCTGAAAGAAGTTTATTGGAATCACATTCAAGATGGGATAGCAAACCGTGACGCTCCTGAGAGGACTTTGAAGCTCATGATGATTTCTATGTTGAAGTTGGAGATCGCCATCATTTAAAACAACCACAACATCATCATCTTGATTCTAAACATAACAAATGAAACAGTTTTACAGCAAAACCATTAAATTTGTGACAAACCTCATATTGTCTCTCATCATATTCAGACATAAGAGCATCAGACTCCTTTGCAGGATAGGATACTTCTTCAGAATCCATTTTCTTGAATATAAAATTATGCTTTAGACATATAGACAAGTATCAGCGGCACGAGTTCTGAGAACGGAACGAGACAGCGCGCAAGACCTCATAGAGTACAAAGAAAAAAAGATCGCTTCAGGACCAAATTACATTTTCGGCCAAACAAGCCTTAAAATTTTACTAAATAAGTATGCTTCAAGTCCGACTAATGATGCTGTGATAGAGTCACAAAGACGCATAAGATACATATATAGCAAATAGAAGCTTAGAAATGCGTCAATCAAATGCAATTCATAGAAAATATTATTCAAACAGTTCCAGGCATAGTGCAAAACAGGAAAAACAACATGAATGTTCAAAAGAATTTTGATTACAATTTAATAAGCAAATATTGGAACAAAATGACCATGTCATTGATTGTTCTTATCAGACACGTTGAATTCAATGTAAATCTGATCTTTACCGTTTTGGTTTCTATTTGCTTATGCGCGTCTCGTGAATTCAGCGACTCATAACAGAGGAGCTTATTTGAGTACTATAACAATAAATTTTTTCCATCTATTAACTATATGTAATTTCATTGGGAAATATGTCTTCTGGCTACATTCAACTTTTGAAAAAAAGTGTTTCTTTCAGCAATGGGATTGTCAACAGCTTTTTGTGGTACGGGTGAATTGGTGGTATCTAAAGTGAGCTGTGGTCGAGAATTTATTAATGGTCACTTGAAGAAGGTAGGGATTCCCAGATATTAAGCTGATCGAAGCAAAAACTAAGATTGAACCTGTTGTTCTTGTCGTGGGAATAGTTGGTGGAACTTTGGTTTACTTGAAAGTCCTTAATATTTATAGACGAAGTGAACAGCCTCTTCTTAAAAGGTTTGCAGCCATTGCAACAACACGGAGATTAAGCATTCAATTTATATTCTTCAGACTTTCATCCTATGCTTTTTCATTGTTACGAAAATTGCCCATGGTGAGAGCCAAAATCGAGAAAGAACTCGCAGGAGCTAAAAAAGATATTTTTGAAACCATACACAAGGACGACTCAGACAAAATTTTCATAAGCAGTCAGTTTATGTGCCGTTTGATCCCTGTTTTTGTCACCGGCAGCTGATGCGCCTATAATTTAAAAATACTTTCTGTTTCAGCCATTCCTGATAATGGTCTAAAGCAGGAGGATGTTATTGTCCTTGCAGAAAAATACGACGCTTATGGCAAATTCGCCATAGCTGAAGGCAGGGTATAAGACAACTGATAGGCTCATCCTCATTAATATTGAATCAACTTTAAAGGTGTCTGGAGCTGTTTATACCGATCGATCCAAGGAACATCTTCAACTATTATCTCAAATTTATGGGAAATATGCCTATTCCAATCCACTCCATCCCGATGTGTTCCCAGGTGTTCGCAAAATGGAAGCTGAAGTTATTCGAATGGTTAGAATGAATTAGAATATTGTGAACATTTTTAAAAACAGGTGATGAACTTATATAATGCCCCTAATGGAAGTTCAGGCAGTCTGACAACTGGAGGCACTGAATCCATTGTTATGGCCTGCTTCGCTTATAGGTTTTTGATCTTCTAAGCAATTATGAGCACAAAACATTCTCATGTTTTCAGAAATAGAGCTCATGAATTGGGTATAAGCAATCCTGTGATAGTTTGTTCAGAAACTGCTCATGCTGCTTTCGATAAAGCAGCTCATTTGTGTGGCTTACGAGTTCGACATATCTCAGTCGATTCTAACAATCGGGTAGACTTAAGATTGATGGAAAAAGCTATAGATTCTGATGTGTGCATGGTAGGATTTTTTCACGCGATGATAACCTTGATAAGTGTTATAGTTGGTAGGATCGGCTCCAAACTTCCCAAGCGGAACTGTGGACCCTATCCAGGAGATAGCGAAGGTACATTGAACTTTGAAGAAATCATATACTTTGACTTTTAGTTGGGAGAAAAGTACGGCATACCTGTTCATGTGGATGCTTGTTTGGGAGGATTTTTGATTCCTTTCATGAATGAAGCTGGCTATTTTCTGAAGCCGTTCGATTTCGTTAATGCTGGAGTCACTTCTATCAGTTGTGACACTCATAAAGTATCTTAAAAAGAAAATTTTCAATTCTAAAAAAGTACTTTAGTACGGATGTACTCCTAAAGGATCCTCCATTATAATGTATCGCACAAAAGAGCTCCATCATTACCAGTACTTCTCAGTTCCAGAATGGACAGGAGGAATTTATGCCACCCCCACCATTTGTGGTATTTCATCAATCTTTTCTCTTATATTTTTGCTTTTCAGGAAGTAGAGCTGGATCTAATTCAGCAGTTGCGTGGGCTACTCTCCTTTCTTTCGGCAGGACTGAATATGTCAGGAGATGCAAAGCCATTATCCAACATACTCGCTTGATCGCTGATAAGATCAAAACAATTCCTGGACTTAAAGTTTGAAGAAGTTGTAGTTAAAATATATTTTTCTGAACCTCAGCTCCATGGATCTCCTGATGTATCAGTGATTGCTTTTGCTAGTGACGAGTATAACATTTATGCTGTGGGAGACAAAATGAACAAACTAGGATGGAACCTTAACACTCTGCAGAACCCGAACTCGTAACTTTACACTAATTTTCAATTTCACACTTGACTTGTTTAACAGTATTCACCTTTGCTTGACTATCAACCAGGCTCATGAAGATGTTGTCGAGAAGTTCATTTCTGACCTTCGCTCATCAGCTGAAGAAGTCTCAGGCAGTTCGGATAAGGGCAACAAAAGTAGCACTGTAAGTGTGCTAGTATGAAAAAATCTAATTAAATGTATTAGGCTGCTTTATACGGTATGGCGGCTCAAATCCCTGACAAAAGCTTGGTTGACGAGATGATTTACCAATATCTAGATGCCTGCTATTCAGAGCCTTCTGAGCATTAGCAGAGCAACGTTCGGGAACAGAAAAATAGCGGACATCTATAAAAAGAGCCGAATGTATCTATAATCGAATAAATAAGTTTTATCCTCAAATTGGTGATATTTGTTCAAACATTCAACAACGCAAAATCACTGAACCCATGGCAGAAACAACCCAGAATACGATATAAAGCTAACATCACAGCGCGCTTAGTGCATGCTTATTCAATCCATTGATTAAGAAAATCAGTAATACTGCCAGTGTCCCATTTCTCAATGTTCAACGTTTGGCGTGATATACCCTTGTGATCCTATAACAACGAATGTATAAATGAATATCCCATTGTATTACCTTCAGTACGATTTGAGGCCTCACTCCACGAACATGCTTAACTCTTACTTTACCTCCCCAGGCACTGGCCATGTCTTTATGAACAAAAGCTGAAACCATACTTGGGTGATTACACATAAGATTACCACAAACCTTGAGCTTGAGGGAAACGTGCCAAATTACATTCGCAAACTTCAATGAGCGCAAGAGGATATTTCTGAGTTGAAGAGGGATTGATAAAATACGAAATTAGTTATACCTCGTGTTGTAGTTCTTTTTCTTTAGTACAGCATGATTGACAGTCCGTCATAAGAATTTCTAAGTTATATCCAGAAAGCCGTTCGCATGAACTACACTACAAATTATTGATAAACATAAAATTATGGGATACGTGAGTGCAAACCTTCAATGTCTCTGGAACGAATCCAGCTGCTACACATTCTTCTTTACTCAATCCATACTCTTCAACTTCTGCAATAACAGGAACCACGAAAAGTATGAGGAGCCATATCATGATGAAGCTGGAAGTGATTCGAAGATTAACTAGCATTTATTTCAAATGAAAACAATATATAATAAGTCATTCGACGTGAGTTAGAAACACGATGATTGAATAGTTCATTTCACTAATGTGACACTGGGTTAACAACAAAAATTAGTCAGTTAATTTTCTCTTTGAATATTTGAATAATTTGTATAGTGTTACATCGACCAAACATGCCATGTATCAAAATGGCTGACGACTATTCACGTACAGAATAAAATTCTTTGAATAATATTCACAGTAGAAACAGCCTTTTCAAATATTGGATACGCTAGATTATTTATAATAAAGTGATACCAAGATTTGCCTTATTCCTGTTATCCAATTTTCAATAAATTCATTGATGTAAAATATAAGTTGAAGTGTTCGGAGGGTTTTTTTTCAGATTTTCTCATATTTTTTGATTGAAGCTTACAAAATTTTAGTTCAACTTAGCTTCCTTCAAGGAGAACATCTAATTTTAGTTCTTCCTGATTTCCCTCTTATACTCATACTAGAAAGATTCCCTTATCGTTTCCATCGGGTAGGTGAGTTCAAATTCTTATGTGTATACATTGCTATCATAAAAATGGCTATACCAAGGCAATAATAAGGTGCTAAATCGCAGATCAAACTTATATCATTCAACCCCCCTCTAGGTGACCAGAGGTTGGGTAAAATTTGAACGCTTTGTAGGCATTCAAACGTTTCTATCAGCTAATACAACAGATCGCTAGATATATCATTGACAATCTAGATCTTAAGGATGGGAGTTTAGCTTAAAACAAGAGAATAATCGAAAATCTTTTGAAAATTCCATTTGAAACTCATTCTCATCCATCTTTCAGCTGTATCTCAGAGAGGGTAGTTGGAAGTAGATGTTGGAAGATGTGTGAGTTTCATTGTCGTTGAGGATGATAGAACAAATGTGAAAATGGCAAAACCGACGATGTAAGAGTTGATTTGAGTTATTTATTAATCTCAAGCAATAAGTTTTTGTTATGAGTTCATTATTAAATCTGATAATGTACAATATAGAGTGTTAGCATAATGATATGTTTCGTGAGAGGAAAGGAGTTTTTTTAAGAATGGGGAAATGATCTTGTAGTCAAGAGATTGCATTATATACAGCGTTATTAGGCTTTTTGAAAGTTTCTATATGTTGTTTCGTCGATTCTTTGTTGTTTTTTTCTGTCTTGTTAGTTCTACCTATCATTAGGGAGTCTCTCGTCTCTGAAAGAATAAGACTTCCTTTTGCCACCTTCTTCAGGTTGAGCAGCGCCACTAAGGGCTTCTATAAAGTCAGTATGAAAATGTGCAAGGCTAAAGTTCGGATTTACCTATATTAAGGAACATTGCATTTGTGTACCCTCCGACATCAGTCGACGCCCGATTCGTTCGAGGAACAACCAGAGTTTGAAAAGCTCAAGAGTTAGAATTTTTAGTACCAGTTTTTCTACGCCGGAATACTGCACTTGAGAAAGAATCCATACGTTTAGCTCTGTGAAAGCATTCTGGTATGGGGAGCGATATGAAAATAACTTACTTGGGATTTACTACTGATATAATGCTCGATCCTCGTCTATTTCTAGGCGTTGTTTGGAGATACTGATCGACTCTCTCGTTAATTGGATGACGGACCATTTCTACTTCTTTTTCAGAATCATCATCTTCTTTTACGGGTATATGAAGAAGATGACTAATTGACTCCAACAAATGGAACGGCTTCCTAGAAATAAATCATTCCATAAAAACGTGAAACCATGGATGATACCCAGCGCCGGCATTGGCACTTCCGAGATAGAATTTGACATTTTTAGCTGCCGAATTCTTCGAATAGAGAAGGGATACTGTATCGTTATAGAAAACATCTGGTTGTACATCAGGTATATCATCAAAAGCTTCATCGCAGCTAGTTAGTCCAACCTGTAGATTTCATAAGTTTAAAATATTTCTCAATTCTTTGCATACAGTCATGTTCCGATCGAGTAAAAAGTTACAATCGAAGTCTTCGTCGTCTTCTCCAAATGGATTCAGAAGACCCATAGCAACCTGAAGGTTGTATTGGTAATATCTCAAAAATTATGTATTTTTCACTTTGAGCCAACCCATGTAGAACACTAGCTCCATCATAGACATAAATGGGATGTAGAGATCATACTAGAAATTCAGGAGATTTTTTAACAGCTAAAACTTTTCTAAAGTACTTCTGTTGCATTTTTCGCAGTTGATGTTATGATAAACTGTCTTGAGACCAAGCATACAGTGAAGTAGGCATAAGTAGCCAATGTAATCAGTTGCGGATACATTATAGGTAGAGGAACCCAATCATTAGTCCAAATCAAAGAAAGACCACTCCTGAATGTCCGTATTTCCTGGAGTGAGAGAGAAGGTTTCAATAGTTATTTTTCCAAATCAGCACACCTGAGCTACAGAATTTTGCATCATATCCGATGTGATACGTCCTTCTTTACGAGCAACATTCAATAAATGTAAAGCCCAATTGAATGGCAGCCAATATTTGGCATAACGCGATTTGCAGCCATCAAACTTGTCCATTTCATGTTGCTGCATCAATCCTGAGCAGTCATATATAGTAAAATCAGTTGTGGCTCTCTACCGGCAGCCACCAGCGTATCCAAATTTGGGAAACGTTTACGTACGCCCACATGAATGTCTCTGAACACCAAAGCTTGTGATAAACAGCAATATCTGGAAATAGGCTGGAGTAGGGTATCGAGAATAGACAACAATTTTATATTTGGCTTATCAAACACTCATTTCGGTTGTGATAAATATAGAAATAGTGGGGCGATGATGGGTGCAATCAGTAGGGCATTCCTTTTTATGATTTTCAATCTCATGAAAGAGCCCACAACACAGGACGTGTAAATATTTCTTTTATGATCCATTTCCACGACATTTGTACATAAGACGCCATAATAGCTATGTTCATGGAAACACTTGCAACATCAAACTTCACTCATACGCTAAGAATAGAAAGCAGATCACGAACCTTACTATATTTCTCCGAATTTGACGACCTCTGTCATCTCTCCCACTAATAAGTGATGAAGTAAACAATGCAATACTGAAAGTTAGGTTAATGAAAAGCATATGAAGATTACTATTCACTTATCGATCATGCCTAGATTCGCAAACTGTTGTGACCATCTATTGACTACAATTTGTACGAAGAAACCAAGCATAAAGTTGAGTGGAATATAGTTCAATCGATTATCACAGAAAAGAACAAATCTCTCGAATGAGCTGAACATATAGCGATTTAGTCTTGAAGAACGAACATCGTTTCTACTTTTGCTGAGTATCCGATAGGGCAAAACGATAAATTATAGAAATAATACCATAGCATACAGTCCATATACCGAGTTCTACATAAGTTGCTTGCCATACGGAACCTCTCCATCTACAATGACACGAAAAATAAGAGGGAAAGTCTTTAACGTGTATAATACCTTAGCAGAAGTTTTATAATCAAAGAACTTTTGGACGTGGCAACGTCGTAGTGATAGTTGTAGGTCATATCTTACCGTCGCTACAAGTTCAACATTAGTAGTAAGAAATTCTTTTTCAAGAAAACAGAGCAGCACGGATAAAATTAAAAAATCTGATGTAACTGAGAAGATTTCCTTATCTTCTATAAATAGGAAGAAGGTAAAGTTCAGATGCATATGATAGCATTATAAGTATCATAAAACTATTAAGTTTTTATAGGAAAACTCGAATGCTGGGAAAATAGAAGTTTGGTTTCTTCCAGCAAGCAGGCAAAGATAGCTTCTAAAGCACATTTACAATCTAACACGTGTAAGGACGCACCCATTTCCAGAGTTTCTATCACAATTGCAACAGGAACCGTAGAAGGAACTGTTAGATAGGTGAAGGTGACACTTGACTATGTGAACAAGAAAGCGCAAAACGTGAAGCTATATCAGAAAAATACGAATTGGAGACAGTAGTCTGGGATTCAGTGTGGTAAGACAAGGCACTTGAGTGATTGAAATATCAAAGCCTGTACGGTGCAAAAACTGCTCCTCATTACATGAAACGGTTAAACATAGCTAGATAAGCCGTATTATCTTCACTTGATTTTATTGCATTACATTGCTATTTATGTCGATTTTTCGCACTTTTCACCTGAACGTTCAGAAATTCCATCGCTCAACATAATATTTTATTTGTTTCTTTCATCTTGACCGACGTCAGAGCATTCTCATGAAAGTTACAGGTAGAAGTTATAGACGTCACTCTGTTCTCTGCTTAAGTTTTCAGTGAGTTCCTAAAATTTTATTTATCAGTTTCTAATAGTACTCTGACAATGACAATTTTTCCTTTTTCAGTATACATTTCTTGAGTTTTGAGTACTTTGGGTTTTCAGTGTTCTAGAGGTTATGTTTGCTTTCAGATGGTCAAATCAGCTTTCACAACAGATTGCTAGATACAGAAATGGCGATCTAGATCGCAATGGCGATGAGAGTTTAGCAGAAAACAAGTAAGTAATCTGATAGGAGTACTTATAAAACGAAACATGCTGTAAGCTACACATGTAAGCTGTAAGAATGACATCGAAGTTTATCTTAGCTTTTCTGTTCATCTCTTCCTTCACTATCCTCATCGACGCCTGCCATGGTGGACGCAGTTCGGTTAAGGCATCTTCGGATTCAGATTCTTCGGGTATAGTTCAATTTTTGATAAAAACTTCTTATTATTTTTTAATTCAGCTAGCTCGGACAGTGAAGTCATGGTAGAAGAAACGACACCAATTATGGAGCCGCCTCCATCAGATTCAAGCGAGACCGATAAAGTAGAAGATGATCCTGTATCAACAGAGACCGACGGAAGTATGGAAGGAGGCAGTATAGGTGGAGGAAGTATTAATGTAGGAAGCGTAGAAATAGTGACCGGCATGATGGTTGAGGGTGGTAGCACGACTATGATGATGCCAGAAGGGATGATGTAGTTGTAGATTTGAGTTATTCATTAATTTAATTCAAATAATAAATTTTTCTGTGTCAAACTTCTTTGTTCGCCTAGGCTTTTCCATGTTGCGTGTTATTACGTTGAGAGAACACATTAATTGAATATCTTCATTTATTCAAATGACTCTACAGTGCAAAGCATGGAGGTATGAAATTCGAAAACCAATTTAAATTTCTAAAACCCAATAATGCTTCTGAAAAAAGGAAGGTGAATGAACATGTAAAAGAATTGGAATTGTTACAATGAGAGAACGAGGAGACGTTGCATATTGCCATTTGTTGTGCACTGAAACTCATAATTGATTTTGAAACAACTGTCACCTTAACTAAATCTCAGCTTTCATGCAAATTCTCCTACAGAGTCAAATTCACGATACTCTCGTGGTGCCACGTTGTTTCCACCCAGTAAATGAGTGTTTAAATTGTTTTTTTCACATTTCATCAATCTTAATTTGTTTCTGATAAATGCTTGGTTTCGTCTCACGATAGCGTATAGCACATCTGTTTCTTATCATCGAAATGCATCAATTGATCGTTCATCCTACAACCATCATAATCATTGACATGGTCATCTATTTTACACACCCTTCAAATAATTATTGTATACTTAAAGAAATATAGTTTTTCTCGATATTCTATTCGCTTTCTTGTTAACTCTATACTTATTCGCAAATTCAGATGCTCTCGCGAATTTCCTCTCGTTTTTACTCTTCTGGTAGAAAACAATTGGATAAACACTTACGTTCCGAATTGGATGGCATTAAAGTATGGTTTACACTTTCACTTTGAGCTAAACCCACCAACTGTTTCAGTCTGCTGGAACTTTCAAAAATGAGAGAGTGATTGAAGGAAAGCAGGGAGTGATAGTTAAAGTTACAGGAAAAGAGAAACCTGTGGTTAATTTCTGTGCTAATAACTATTTGGGATTATCAAGCCATCCAGAAGTAAGACAAGTACATACAATTTTAATTGTCAATAAAGGTGATCGCTGCTGGAAAAAAAGCGCTCGACACTCATGGAGCGGGATTATCATCTGTTCGGTTCATCTGTGGAACACAAGACATTCACAAAGAATTAGAACGGAAAATTGCTCAAGTTGTTGAAAATTTTTTTCATTAACGTTTCTCGATTTAGTTTCATGGAACTGAAGATACGATACTGTATGCCGCTTGCTTCGACGCCAATGCTGGAATTTTTGAAGTTTTAGCTGGTAATTTCACAAAACTAGTTGAGACTGGTGATGGTTATTTCCAGGTCCTGAAGATGCAATAATATCAGATGAGTTGAACCATGCTTCCATCATAGATGGTATAAGACTTTCGAAGGGAAAGCGTCTCCGATATAAGCATATGGATGTTCAGGATTTAGAAGAAAAATTGAAAGAAGCTCAAAGTATGTCATATGACATTTATATTGAATACTTGAAGTTTACAGGTTCTCGGCATCGTGTCATCGTTACGGACGGTGTTTTCTCCATGGATGGTGATGTAGCTCCTTTGAAAGAAATTTCCAATTTAGCCGAGAAGTACTTCATTGTCCCAAATATAAATCAAACGCTTTATTTAGATATAACGCAGTAATATTTATGGATGAATGCCATGCCACTGGATTCTTCGGAAAAACAGGACGAGGAACAGAAGAAGCTTTAGGAATGAATGGAAAAGTTGATATCATTAACTCAACACTAGGCAAAGCACTGGGAGGAGCTATGGGTGGATACACAACAGGTTATTAAAACGAAAAACCCTATATTTTATAAGTATATAGGACCAAAATCGCTAATCGACTTACTTAGACAACGTTCTAGACCATATCTGTTTTCAAACTCGTTGGCACCGAGCATAGTGGGCTCAAGCATCAAGGTCTGTACTGACTCAGACAGTTAGATTATGAATACGCGTTCAGGTTCTTGATTTGTTGATGAACGATCCATCGTTCATAGGCTCACTCCAAACTAATGTGCAGCGCTTTAGGTACTTGACTCTCATTAAAGAAAAAAATAGTTGTTCAGGTCTAAAATGAATGCTTTGGGCTTCACAGTTCTTGGAAATGAAGCTCATCCAATTTGTCCAGTCCTTCTCGGAGATGCTAGGTAAAGTTAATCGATTTATTGTATCAACATGGGCTTGAAGATTGGCATCGGAAATGGCTGATCAAATGCTGCAAGAGGGTATTTATGTTATCGGGTTCAGCTATCCAGTAGTTCCCAAAGGAAAAGCCAGAATTCGTGTCCAGGTAATGAATGATATTTTTTGTGACAGCATATATTCTTTCAAGATTTCTGCTGCCCATACTACAGAGCACATTGATCATGCAGTTGACGCGTTCGAACGCATTGGCAAAAAACTTGGTGTCATTTAATTATTTTCGTGTTCGTCTTCATAGAATAAACGATTTCGTAGAAAAAAAAATCGATAAATTATTGTAAACCATTTCGAGCAGTTCGCGTGACTTTTATCAACTCATTGAGGTTTTCATTTTTTGAATGCGTGGCGGGTCGAACGGTTGGTCATCGCGTTAGCTTAATCGATATCGCACTGGCTACCTTTATGTTTTTAAACAGCCTGACCTGACAGAATCAGTTTTTTTTCAATCACACGAACCTTTTTATGTACATAAGTTTAAATGACAGTTAAACCATGAATAATTTTACTGGCGACATGCTTGCCTGTTTCAATTCTACTTGAATAATCATTATAGTAGTTATTCTGTGTTACTTATTCTTTGTAGTTTAGGATTCAATGTACAAATAGAAAAGTTCAAAAAAGCTCGAGAGATTTCGAGGTCAATTTCAACCTTCTTCCTGATTAGTACGACATCATTGTTTACAGTACGGTTTCTCTCTTCCTCGAATTCATGTAATCGACATTCACGGCTGAAAAACAACTGGCCCGAAGTGCTACATTGATAAAGAATGTCTGATTTTCTACTGTTACCGGCAGCGAACAGTCATTCCCTATAGTCTTCGATCGTTGTCTAGAACTTTTAATCGCGAAGCCTGCGAAATTTACATTTTCACACATATGCTCTTATCATCGTTTGTGCTCTCGATTATCAAGAATTTATCCGTTTTACACAATTAGTGACCTTATCTTCCATAATCGCCCTTCTTAGACGTCCTTCTCTCATACATTGAAATTGATTCGTTCGGGACAGGTCGGCCTTAGCTAAGCACCAAAGATGAGTCTAGATGCAGTTTTCAAGTAAGTGTTTGGTGTGGTTGTTTTCATATCAACTGTTTACAGGCATATAGATGAATGCAAGGATGTGTATATTCAACGATTAGCCGATGCAGTGGCTATTCAGAGTGTCTCTGCTGATGACAAGAAACGCGATGAATGTGTTAAAATGGTCTCGTGGACAGAAAACGTGAGTAAACTGCCTTCGTATTTCAACGTTCTCTCAGTTATTGAGAAAAATCGGAGCTACAACCGAAATTGTCCCATTGAGTGTTGAAGGACACAATGATCCTCCACTTCCACCAGTACTATTAGGAGTTCTAGGAAATGATCCTAACAAGAAAACATTAGTTGTTTATGGACATCTTGATGTTCAACCTGCCAAGAAGGTAATAAAAAAATCTTGAACTTCTAAACAAGTATTTCAGTCCGATGGATGGAGTACAGATCCTTTCGTTTTGACAGAAGTCGGAGGAAAACTTTTTGGAAGAGGCTCGACTGATGATAAGGTAGAACTCCATTATAAGAAGTAATTGAAACAACTATTTAGGGCCCAGTTCTGGGATGGATTAACGCTATCGAAACCATGCAAATTCTTGGAATGGAAATTCCCATTAACATTAAGGTTTGTTCGATCTTTTCACTTGTTTCAAGAAATATTTTTTAGTTTGTTTTTGAATGCATGGAAGAGAGTGGTTCAATCGGCCTTGAAGAGATGTTGTTCGAGAGACAAAGTTTCTTGAAGAACGTGGAATACGTTTGTATCTCAGACAACTATTGGCTTGGTACGACCAAGCCCTGTCTTACCTATGGATTAAGGTAACGGCATAAGCTTCTTATCTCTCAAGTTGCAAGATAGAGATAACCAAATCAGAAAATGACCAATTGACAATTATAAATCATTACTCTGAAGAATATTTATGAACTTAATCTCCTTATTTTACAGAGGAATCTCCTACTTCACCGCGAAAGTCTCTCATCCAGCAACTGACTTACACTCTGGGCTTCATGGTGGTTTAGTCCATGAACCTATGGATGATCTTTTATGGATTTTAAATCAAGTGAGCAAAGATGGAAAACCGAATTTTCCGGGATTGAACGAAATGGTCGCTCCTGTCACACCAGAGGAAGAGGACATGTACAAAAATATTGACTTTAGTGTTGACTCTTATCAGTAAGTTCTTCCGTCATCTGATAGTTCCCTATCGATGTTCCTCTCAGAAAATCTACAAGTGCAAATATTCGCCAAAAGGATAAAACAGATCTTTTGATGAACAGATGGAGATATCCATCAATTTCTGTACATGGCATCGAAGGAGCTTTCAGTGATGCTGGAGCCAAAACAGTGAATTCTACTTTCAGTTTCCAATATAATCGAATATACAGGTTATTCCATCCAGTGTCATCGGAAAATTCAGTATTCGTACTGTTCCTAACATGACTCCGGAGAAGGTTGAGACGCTTGTTGTTGATCATTTGAATACTCTCTGGAAACAAAGAAACTCTCCCAATGACTTCAAGTTAGATATTTTGTCTTGATACTAATCTAAATAGAATAATTCAAGAGGTGTTGCTTTCCATTCTGGCAAATCTTGGCTCACTGATCCTAAGGGTGCTAACTTCCAAGCTGCTGCTAAAGCCATAAAAACAGGTTGGACCTCTATCCCATTCATCATAATAAAGTTTATTTAGTTTATGGAGTCGATCCCGATTACACTCGTGAAGGAGGGTCCATCCCAATCACGATCACATTCCAAGAACTTTCGGGTGTCCCTGTACTTTTGCTGCCTATGGGTGCTGCTGATGATAACCCGCATGCACAAAATGAAAAGATCGATGTTCGCAACTATGTTGAAGGAATCAAATTATTAGCAGCTTATATTTTCGAGTTAGCATAAATACAATAAAGTGTGTTTTGAAGTTGTACTCATCCAAAGATTTTCTCGATGATTCGTCTTCCAAGGTCCTCGTTTTCATTCATCACAGTTTTCGCGATTTTTTTTACTTCGAAAAGCTCTTTGATTATATGTTCCGCTTCAGGCTACAATAGAAATGATCAGTACTCCAATAATATAGGATGAGTAAAAACAAAACCGCTCCGTGACGTATGAAAGAAAAGAATTTGGTAGAATGAACATACCTCGTATATCTTCGATTTGGGCTAAATATCAATGCGAAAATATTCTAGAAGATAAATCAAACCTTAGAAAGATTCTCTATGATTTCATATATTACGAAGTCTTGGTCAACAGGAAATGTTATGCATACATCAAGCTTGTTCTCATTACGAACAAGACCACGTGGATCATCGATAATACCTAGAAAAGTTCATGAGTTGAACTTCCTTCAAACTGACCATAAATATAATGCGCAATGAAGTTTTGATTAGGTTTGGTGAGTTGTAAACGAATCTGAACTATTCACATCTTGAAAAACTGTGAGGAACTTACAAACACTTTTCCAGCTCTGCAAATAATATTCCCGAGCCTGTGCTTCTCAATTTCATACTGAGATAGTCTCTCTAGTCTTATAATAGTTGGCGTCATACTCTTCCATCTGCAGAGAACAAGAAGCTTACAAATACTCCTGTAATTAACCTCAAATACGCTTTGGCAAAATAAGGTGGGCCGCTTTCTAAAAAAGAAACAGTGAGTGAGGCGCATCAGGGCTAACCTGTCTCTGTGTTCGGGTATTTTTTCCGCTGCCCAAACAAAAATATGAAATCTTTCATAACAAATACCAGATCATAATCATCGGAAGACTGAAAACTTCAAGATTTTGTGACATATAACTTTCAAACAACTAACTCCTCTATCAACTATGTCATCAATCGTAAACCCTTCCATATCTGAAATGATAGTGATGATCAGTGGACTAGCACCAGTATTCAGACAAATAAGGGAAATCCCTCTACTAAACATAATTTCTAGGATGGAAGAAGCATTTATTGGATGTGAGTCATTCTTTCATATAATTCAGGCTTGAGTTCCTGGATTACCCTCATGATATTATTATTTTTTCGTAGCTCATTTAACAGTTGAACAAACGTAGTCTGTATTGAATACTTGAAAAATTCGAATTTTTTAAATTCATACCTCCGAACCGTGTCTGAAAATTCTATCACCTCCCAGGTAAAGGTCATCGACTATTTCAGTAATGTCCGATGAAGAATCGGAATGTTCGGAAGTCTGGTGTTTGAAACTTGAATTGATACTACTTGAAACATCGGCAATACCTGATGAGTTCCCATCTCATTTTCTACCGAGTATTCCCCACTGGATGCCGTAGACAAAGTATCTGATTCTTCATACCGGCGCTAAACAATGATGTAAGAAATCTCTCTGAGAACAAACCTCATTATCGTTTAGATCCAGAAAAGGTGTCATGCCACGAAAATGGACCGGATACGACGGAAATCTATAAAATAATCTGCTTAATATTAGTCAGCACGGCAAAACAAACAACCTTCTATCGGCCATTTCTGTTTATACCAGGTTTCTCCAGTTCTAAGATGCGAACTAAGATTAATTGCACGGCGTTATATTTATAAGAGTGTGTTGTGATCACGGACTTGTGCTGAAGATTTGATGAAAACTCAGAAATCGATTATTCGTGATGTGCAATACAACGAGCAAAAGTAATGTTATCGGTTCTAAAAGAAACAAAGTGATAATCAATGCTTAACTGTCAAAAACACTCTAATTTGCCAGAAACTTCGGGAAATATGTAATACATTTCCCTGGGAGTACTTGCAAGCTTCTAGAATACAGAACTGGGCGGGAGCACCAAAAAATCCAAAAATTTGATTGCTTATGCAAGCTTCCGTTGTAATTGTTTTATTTTCATTTGTCCGCATTATTTCACAATCGATTATTTGGATATGGCTGTGAATGTCGAAATCTGAGTCATTGTTGTAAATGTTAGCATGGTGTTATCTATTCTGTGAACAAACTCTAATCCTGAATAGTCATTTATATACATGTCTTTTTCTCGCAGGAAAAAGTATTTATTATTTTGAATTAAGTAAAACAACAACAATGCATCATTTAACGGGGAATGACCGGGACAATTGATCAACAAAATAAAAAAGCCTTATTATAGATCAGCTATGAAACTCTGGACGGACGCAATATCAGCGCCTGGCAACTTGACTAGATAAGAGTAATGCTCCCGCAGTGTTGTTCTTAAAGTTCGTAAACTGTCAAATACGCTGATCTGAGAGAAATGATATCTTGATGAGTTAAACTATGAACACACCTGTAAAGCAATATAGTAGTCCCTATTGCTCAAAACATCAAATAGGAATTTAGCTCCTGTTGTTATTCGCTGACTTTTCTTCTTCAGCTTATCAGTAAAGCCAATTCTGGCAATTTCCTGAAACGATTGATAGAACACTTCAAAACCACCTTGTCTCTCTTACAAAGTCGTTCACAATGCTTATATCAATAACTTTTAAAATATGTAAATTCTCCTGGATTATATCAAAACAGATGTTCAGATCGTCGAGCCGATCCTGCTTTGAAACCTAAACAACAGCCTTTAAAAATCCATCAGTTCGCTAGAATTCACTCTCTCCATCTCCTTATATTTTTCTTTCATAATTTTTTCTTTTCTTTTCTTTTCTTTCTCTTGGGCGTCATTGCGATTCAATTCGACGTCCTCAAAATAAGACAACTATGGAGATAATTCAGTGAGACAGACCACTAATCGCTCAAGTTGAACATGCTCCTGATCTTCCCAATAAGTCCTTCGGCTCGTATCATCCATCTGACTTCTCGGTCGGTACAAAACCTTTAAGGAATGCATATGAAACAATATTTTTACATGGACATACGTTGATTGTTTCCAAGGGTCGGATGATTCTCCAATGTACAGTAAACTTTCCGAGGCGCAACGGTGATGATAAAGGCTCAACGTAGCCAGAGTAGTGAACTTCTTCAACATTATCATCTAGCGGTTGGCAGAACTAAACAAATTCTTTAAGAAAACAGTTTTGGAAATTACATGATCTTCTCCATTAGCAATTACAGCTCCGAAAGTTCGATTGTGAAGTATGGTATGGATTCCACATGAATCTTGCTTATCATTTTTCCGAATAAAATCCATTGAACACTTAAAGAATGGGATGATTACTGGAGTTATCATGAGAGAAGGATAAACTCCTTAATTATACATTTATGAATGTGAAATTTTCCCATTTTCGTACATTAATTACACATGGTTCTTCTGGAATAAACTCGGGGAATGTCCAATCCTCTCCCATCTTCACACGGGTAATACGTCTGTTTCCGACAGCCTTCAATTTCGAAGTTATTAAATAAAGGAAGGTTATCATAACTCTGACACGTTGAAGATTTTTTTCATACCATTGTCCTACGCTGAAGTGACGTGGGAGTTCATCATAGCCAGGTCTGAGAGCCAGAACTCGGTTGAGATAGATATTATGAGCTTACCCGAATATAACAGTGACGAAAGTAGTAAGAACCCAAGAGATAGAAGTAACGAAAAACTGAACGATGGTTTTATCTCCATGAGTGTGCTGTTCAACAGCGAACAACTTCAGCTTGTAAGGTGATTCCTGAAGCGTGATATGAAAACTTGCAATACCAAAAAACAAACATTTTCCACAAGACTATTCGGAGAAGGTCGAGAAAGAAATTGACTGTAACTGGGTGAACAAAAACATTGCTTTTGGATTAAGACGCTAAAGAGAGAGACAAATGTTCATAGGTCGAACGTCTTACCTTCTTAAGGAATGTTCAACAGGTTTAATCGGCCTCATAACCCCCTCTCCCCTGAAATTTCACAATTCACTTTGTTTTCGGGCAGTACATCGAACATTAAGTTTGTTGTAACGTGATTAACAGAAGCCTGGCGGTCGAAACTCTTTCTCTGGACACTGAAAAAAAGATATGATTGAGCTTCTGCTATTGAGACCAACCTTCCTCCGTTGCTGCCAGTTTCTATAGTCCATCTAAGGTTATCTTGACCGGTGTTCCTAAAAACATCAAAACTAGATTAGTTTCCAAGAGCTTGCTGACCAAACGACACAGATTGTTTGTTGTTCACGATTTACTAAAACGTTCTCAGAATCGACGAATCTAAGGCCTTCGACTGTACAGAAACAGTTATACTTCTGGCTGCCTACAGTCACGAACCCGTCAGGTTTTACCAAAAACTCTCCCTAAAGAAACATTAGAGGGCCTCCTAACAAAACGTACTGTTATGACGCCCTGGAACTCTTCTAACTTTTCACTGTCTAGAACCTTATAAGAGAATATTCTTTTCTTGTTCTTCGAACGGCTGTAACTGTAAGAGGGATCGTACAACTTTCAAAAGAAGATCAAGAACCAGAATCTAACACGAATTATATGACCAACTTCCAAACTATCGCAAAATTGGCTCACATGGCAGTCTATGTCATAAAGATAGGGACCCACAGATACAAAAAGTCTTCCAGCTTTATCCCTCACAAAAATACCCACTTCGGATTCACCAATCTGAAAGAAGAGCGGCAATAAGCAGGTAGCAGTTGCTAGAATAGCTCCTCACTGTATCTATGCTCCGGAACTGTAAAACTAAATTTAAATCGTCTTTTATGAGAGAGACTTGGGCAACTGCTCTTTCACCTGTGGCAAGAGAACTTCTGAAACATATCTAATAGATAAAGCTGGTGTATCGGACAAACCCCAGAAGACATGAAGTAATTCCACAAGTGATATTGCCCAACTCAGCAGTTTTCATATAATAAAACCTATCATTTTCATCCAGAGCTATTTGACCTTCGACTTCAAACTGTGGGAGAACAATTGAAAGAATTGGAGAGCAATCAAACTACCGATACTCCACAACTTTTCTCATCAGAAACAATTGTTGGTAAAACTGGCATACCGTTCAGCCGGTATTCATGAACAAAATATTTACAAGGTATTGGAAACTCATGATTACTATCGCCCAATCTGAAGAAGCGTGAACAGAAGCAAAGACTGATAAACGAACTTAGCATCGAAGTTATACCAAATGCCTGGTCGAACGTTTTCATTAGTTTTTAGAACGGCAACTAGGGCGAATAAATGATTAAAAGCTAGTAATAGCTTACCTATCTTTGGACTCCATATAAGGGCTGCTCCAGGCGTTGTTTCGACCACGACTCCTTGAAATGGTCCAAAACAGATGGAAGACTCATCAATGCGATATGGAGGTTCCTTTGATTAAACTTGAAACAGATGGAAAACATCAAAAAACCTTTTCCTGTTCAAAACGAGAAACTTCTAAGAGAAGTCCATTTGGAGCGATTTGCCATCTAACCGAATTCGAGTACCAACAATCCTGTCGATTATTGCTAAAGATGAATATTCAAATGCTGACAACTGAAAAACGAACAGTTCAATATCAGCATACACGTTCGGCGTTTGGATTTGTTTAAACTTCGATATGAGTACTGGAGGAACTTTAATGGGCCCAAACTCATTTGAATAAACAAGTCCGTTGGTTATCGATGAGAGTTGGTTTATTTTTTTCAAATTTACATTCAGCAACGTTCTGATCTGAACAAGTGAAAGATGATTTCAAATAAAAACATAACCATACTCTCAAACAGTTTGACGAACTGAAGGAAACGGGACGGATGGATCTGCATATTTCCACAAATACCTCTTCTCCATCCTCATACGTATGTTTTGTCTCCATAATAGAAGTTCCCACAGAAATTTCATCATGTAAGTACGAGGGAATATCATAAGGTATCACACTGCCTTCTAGTGTTTTCGCATCCCCGATTACTTGGAGTAAAGCCTAATATTCAATTATTTGGAAATACAAAAATCAAAACAAATAACTTTATTATGTCGGTTCTGTGTATCCAGAACTATGGCATACTTAGCCATTCCGTTTCCCTGTTTTAGTCTCCACACCTGAAACGGAACTTAGTTTGAAACATGAAATTAAAAAAAAATTATCCCGAGCATCTTTCCGGACAGTGCATTTCAATACAAATGCTAGGTAAAGAGTGAAAAACAACAACACATTTTAATCAATCAATACTTTTGGAACAAGTGACAGATAGGACCTTGAATGTACTTTCAGGGACTTTTAGTATAAATAAGGTTATGAAATCTATGATGCCGATGTCCCCGGCTAGTCAGAAGCATACAGCAAATTAGCATTGAAGCAGCTTTTCTACAGCGTTTTCATTTTTAAATTTGAATATCGTAATTATCGGTTGTTATCATTCTCGCTTTTTCTATCGTATGATCAATATGACCATCGGTTATAGCGGATCTACAGAAGAAATGAAAAGTTCAAGATGTCAGAATATTGTGGCGGATCATGATGAATTATCTTTAAAATAGGAACTGTTCATACATGATAATGGAGTGTTGACAGATACAGAAGTTATTTCTGATTTTCTGCTGGCTTTCATCACTTTATTATATCAGGCAATGAAGCTGACTTATCAAACTTACTACTTCAAGCTTCCATTCATGTTAGTAGGTCACGTCTATCACTGTCGCTATTCAGAATCTCCAAAGTACTGGTAAGTTGTCACTATATTATCTGCATTTTTTCAACATCTGCGTGTATTCTTCAACTTTCTACTACGATATAATTAATCATAGTAAAAGCAGCTTTCTCACCAGTTCACTTCTTTGCTTTTTAAGCAGAAGTTGAGGCTGTTCTGTGTACCCACACCACAAATCTTTGCTTCATAACTATTTGTTTCAGGGTATGAAAACTCTTCTGGGTGTACTGCTCAGTCTGAGCATAGTCATTCAGACTGATGCTCAGTCTGCTGCTTGTCTAGCCAATGATTTAACTCCCGCAGAGCAGAAAACTTGTGACAACATCAATATGTGGAATGTTGAATCTTCGGTACGAATAGCACCACTGCGACATATTTCTTTCTATTTAAGAAAATTGATGCTATACTTTCATCTTCTCGGCTGCCGTCCTTTGGTGGTTTAACTTCCGGGCCAGTCTTGGCGTCCAATGGACCTGCTCTTCCTTCTGATATGTATGATTGCTTGACCATACAGTGTATTTGCAACTTCATTGAAGGTTGGCTGATCGAACTTTCGCTTTATTATATTGAATCGGTTTAGGAGCTTCGTACAATAGCAATGGATGTCGCCTCCCTGATGGTCAAATTATGGGAAAGGTTGTGAGAAAGGAGCTACGAATGCTCACTGAGAGCGAAAGATCAGCGTACCATATATTTTAGTCTCAGTATCACATGCTACTTCTTAAGTTATGCCACAGCCTTCCAATCTGTTGCCGGAACGAATGGAATCTATAGAACTCTCTCTGGCTGGCATTCTAGCACTTCCACTTCTCCTGCAGCTCACTCAGGACCAGCTTTCTTACCTTGGCATCGTGAATTCATTAAAAGATTGGAAATCGGCATCAGGACTCTGAGAGTTAATGGTGCTTTCCCATATGTGAACCTTGCTGTTCCTTATTGGGATTCCACTCTTGACGACGATCTCCGTTTTGCCATCAATAATTCGCCCACAAACTCTAGTAATTAGCAGAAGTGGAACTGACAAAAATTGTCTTTCTTCTAGTTATGTTCTCAAACGTTTTGATGGGATCAGTACTCAATGGTCTAGTCAGTGATGGATATTTCGGAAGCTTTTCTGGCACCCAGGTATGTGCTAAACAGCCTGTAGATTGTTATTTTATTCTCTCTTAGGGAAGAGTGCGAAGAAGATTAGATCAATACAACGGACAAACTACTGTGTTCCGTTCCCAAGATGTTGGCGATATTGTTACCTACCATCAAATCGAAAACCTTCTAGCTGCAACATCTGGATCAAGTTTATCGGTATTATTCTCAAGCTTCTCGTTGTGCTAAGATTAGATTTTCAGGGTTGTAATTATAACAGGTCAGCTCTCGAGTTCAGACATGGTGATGTTCATGTTTGGGTTGGTGGACATATGGAAACGACTACAACTTCCACGAATGATCCTATCTTCTTCATGCATCATGCATTCGTTGATAAAATTTGGGAGGATTATCGTCAACAGCGTCAGGTATTTCTGATCGTCTAATCTCTGTTTTCTTCTCAATGAAAGTTTTTGTCAGACGAGAAGTCAGAGAGAATCTCAATATAATACTCGTACTAATTGTTATAACAACAACCATAGGATCAATGCCGTTATGACACCATTCCGGTATTTTGAACTTCCTGTTCGATCACTTTCATTTTTTTCTTTTCAGTCTTTTTGTAGTAGAGGATGGCCTAAGTAATCGTTACACTGATGAGTTATACAGTTATGACAGTAGGCCAACCTGCGGCAGTGATAATTCGAACTGCGGAGGATCAGAGTTAGTTTGACAGCGTATCATGCATTGAATCTTAATTTTCAGATTCCTGTTCTGTAACACAAATCTTCGTCGTTGTACATCTAAAATAAAACCAGGAGGAGTTTGTCGCCGCATAGGAAGTATTTTTTTCTTTTTCTTCAAACATTTTATCAACTAACTTTTGCTAGCTGTCGATCCCTGTTATGCCAGTACTTGCAGTAGCACCAGCACAACCTCATTTGGAACATGTCGAGCTCCTGCTGTAAGTGTACTTAAACAAAATTTGTATATTGTTGTTAATTTTCAGAGAGATGCTCCACGCTCAGACAACAAATACCCTATAGTAGAACATAAACTTGACGAGGTTTATCTTTTTTCTTACTTTCGTTATTTTGGCATTTGAAGCGTTGCTATAACAATCATCCATGTTGTGCTCAATGGGCTTCTCAAGGGGAATGCCAGAAGAAGAAGTTCGCTGCCGTTATGTCTGTGGCTTGTCCCGCTAGTTGTGGCAATTGTAAGCCAACAGCTTACAAACTTCAAGATAGTTGGGTTTTATTAAGTCAGCTTTGAACTGTTCTCTCTATTATAGCTTGTGATAATCGCCACAAACTTTGTAAAATTTATAAGAGTCAGGGAGCATGCAGCAAAAATGCCAATTGGATGAGTGAAAACTGCCGACGGGAATGTGGGCTCTGTGCCTCCACGAGAGCTCAATCTTGTGATGGAGGAAAATCAGGTTACAAGAAGAACAGTAAGCCAGCCAGTTCGTTTATTTTTTTGTGAATGGTTTTTCCAATCAATTTCTCTAGGTGATACCCCTAGAACCCATTTACCCCCACCCCCTCCACCACCTCATCATTCATTGGTTTCTAAGCCGCATAAGGGCAGCCATGTTGGGAAGACTGGCAAATGTTTCAATGAGAATATGTGTTGTCGAGTGTGGGCTGAGAAAGGAGGGTGCGTTTTCCTATTATGATTTGCCCTTTTAATCAAGCAAGCTTCCAGTTGTCAAACAAAGAAATCATTAATGACCAGAGTTTGTCAAGCATCTTGTGTGTGCACTCCATACAACGATAATAATTGTGAGGCTCAACTGACCAATTTTTATTTCCTTGTTCTTTACAGCTTGTTCCGACTTCGCGACCCAATGTCCATTATACGCTTCCAAAGGATTATGTTGGCTGGAATTTATGAAAGAGAATTGCAGAAAGAGTTGTAGGTAAGCAATTTCTCGCGTTATTTTTGGTTCAGTCATTACTCGATGACATTTACTTTATTTAGATCTTGTCACACAATGAATGAGCTAAGAGGAATATGCAAATCTCAGGAACTTTATCGCAGAGGATAAAATAACAACAGACTAAATAATTATTAGAACTTCTGAGCTCATCACATCTGTATGATGTGTCAAGTGCTTTTGTTCTTCTTCATTTCTATGGTCTAACACATCACTCTCATCATCATCATAATCATCGCGATGATCATCGTCTTCTGATTATGATTATAGAAAAATGCGGTTCCTTGGATTCTTTAATCCTTTTATATGTCTTCTAATCTCTTTCGTCGTACCTTCTGTCTAACATTCAGATTTTATTTCTGATCTGCTCACTTATCACTAAATCTTGCCAAAATTGTTATTCCAGTGTTTATGAAGCTGTCGTTCGCAATAAATTTTAAATCGAAACCGTATTGTGTCTCTTCCAATAACAATAGTTTTCCCTTTCCGCAACAATCCTCAGCTTGAGGAAGCTTCTTCTCTATCTCGTTAGTAATTTGTTCTTAAACTTCTCGACTAGAAAGTCTATCTATAAAGACAAGCGCCTTCACAAGTTTCAAGACGCGGACCTCTCCAAACTCAACAAATATTTCGGAAGTAATTTAAAAACAAAACGTGGTTTTGACACGAGAAGCAATAGACGTCCGTGTTGAAGATGTTTCTGATCACTTTCGGAACAAATTATCAAATTTGACTAGAGTTGCTTGTGTTTGCATATATTTTCTCACTTATTCACCTTATGAAGAGGAACTCCGCGTTTTTTTCGCTTTCGTTTACATCAAGTGGATTCGACGATATTCTCCTTATTACATTTGCATATGTGAAGATTTGAAGATGTCAGTCTCAAAAAATCTTATTGAATTTCAAAGAGCTGTAACATGAAAGCTCAAAATTTGATTATTAACATGAATATTTTGATTTCAATTGCTTCTCTATTATATAGTTTGGTCAAGTTATACACTCTCTTTCTCTGTTTTGCCTCCATGTATGACCTTCTCTCTTTCAGCTTTTTATATTTTGATATATGAAATGGTCTTTAAGCTGAGCAAAACTTCATCAGAAGTTTTGAAGGTCATTTGTCGACTAACGAATCTAATCATTTGTCAGCTTCCCTCAAAATCCATATTCTCATGATCTTTTCAACCTTAATTTTGATTTCTGTCTCTTTTTTTCTGATATTTCGAAACTTTGAACTTTCAATTTCTCATATACTTGTTATCTTGCATTTATTTCGTTTTCAGTATCTTAATCTATCTTTCTCAAATCTTCTTGGTCTTCCGTCGGATCTTTTACTCCTAATGAGATTGTCGGATGTAGCTGCATTCGAGCGCCATTTGACCCTATCCGGGTCCCAAGTTAGGAATCTGACACTGAGTGTCGACCATCTTTTGAATATATGGGTACGACAATCTCTCTCTCTCTCTTCTTCTCCATATTTATCTAATTTCCATATTGTGTATGCGGAGCGCTTCACGTAAAGATTTCACGGAACAGCCACGTATCTTTAGTGTATTCGTTCGGCGTTCGACACACAGACCGGTTGTTCCGAAAATTTACTGGAGTTGCGGGTGTTACTTGAGGGTGTATCTTGGTTTTTGGTGATTACTTTAGATCATTCAAATGATATGTTGTCGTCTCTACCTACATGTAACATTATTTGTCTCCGACTTGACACTTATTTACTTAAATGTTTCAAGTCAGATCTGTCACTTGGATGCATAGATATCTGGAGAGGATAAGCAAAATCATTAAGAATATATTCCACTAATTTTGATGAATAATTGAGAAGTAGTGTTATCCGGAAAAAAAATTCAAAGCATCTGTCCATGTGAAGAGATCATTATTATTTATTTTTTTTATTTTCTTTTAACAAAATATCAAATTTTTATTTTGGATGTCTCACAGAGTGGTTATTCTCTTCCTCTCTCTCTCTCTCTGTCTTTCTCTCTAACTCTTCTGCTTCATCTTCTCTTCCACTCTTCCATAGAAAAAAAGAATTTATACAAGCCGTGTAGCCTAATTCGCATTTTTCCTGTTTGTATGAAATTATCTATTTTTTTTCGGATGAAGATATGTTTTTTCGTGTTTGTGAAGAAGTTGTGGAGTGGTAGTATGGAAGCTAGTGAACTTGTAGTTTTTGGTTGTTGTTTTTAAATGGCAAGCAGTCTATTGGATAATTGAAAGATTTGATTGAATCATTCATTTATAAACTAATAAAAAATAAGTTTTCTACGAAGATAATTCATGGACACAAGTGAATATGGAAAGATTTGTCATAGTTGTATCTTATTTCAAGCTTCTCCTCTGTATATGTGTGTTTGTGCATAAATATTAATTTATGCAAATTATTTATGATAATTATGGAAAAAGTTATTCTATATGAAGATTTTTTCGAAATTTCATAAAATAGATTTAATGGGTTTAAATTCCTAACAAAGGAAATGAATTGGAGCCTTTCGCTCAAAATTCATGTCCATCATAACGTCGATTCGATTATGAAATTGGACTTTTCACCTCCCTCCCTCTCTTCCTCCCTCTCTTCCACCTTATACCATCTCACTTCAGATAGCTTATCCTTTATCTACCGCTGCTCTTCACAATAAACCTTCATAATATCATATTTCGAGCAAAAAATCTGATCCTGAAGTAAGTTCGTTGGAACTCTACTGCTGCGATTCGAATATTTCGAGCCCCATCACAAACCAACACGGCCTTCTGCTTACCCCAGAAGCTTCGTTGTATTTGTGTATGTGTATGTTTTTTTTTCCTTCGAAGAGAAAAAAGGACTTTCCGTTCATTTTTTTTTCTCTTGTCGAACAATAAGATTTCTCTTTGATCAACTTTGTGCTCCTTTTTTCGACACATTCACATGCTTCCACAGCAAAATAATGAAATATACCAGATCTGAAATTCCAATAAATTTTGATGAAAAAAAAAAGGAGAAAAGTGAAAGATTACTGGTCGTTGTCGTCTTCGTGTGTAATGATTGCTAAAAATCATCTCTGGTAATCCTACTTCACTTAATTTACCAAATAATCCTTTTAAAGATTTTTTTTTCTCACAAAAATCTCTACTACATCGTTCTTTGTGTAAAAGGATGTTTCGTTGGAATTTCATTTATAATCTTGTCAAGTTCATTATGAATTTGTCCTTTTTTTGTGTCCAAATTAGAGCAAGCCGTTAGCTTATACGCCGATGGAGATCAATTTTCCTTCTTTTTCTTTTTTTTTCTTTTTTTTTATCATTTATGGTTAAGTGAGTTGAAACATACATAACACAGGAGAGACAAAAAAAACTTTTTTCCTCCTTCATTCTATTCCCAGAATTTCTTTTTTCATTAACTTCACTCCTTCGCTCTTTTTGTTTCATTCTCATTTGAAGAATTTTTAAATGGCTTCAACAAACTTTTCCATTCAATGTGCTGTATGTAAGTGTCATCCAATTCCTAATATGCCCTCCTCCCTATCATTCATTTCATTTTTGAATCGTTTCTCTATCATATGACGTCATTGTCATGTTCAGCCTTTCTTAATACCTTAACCTACCAGCCATTCACATTTTTCAATGAAAATTAACATAAATTATTTCATCAAATCGACTTTTTTTCTATTTTTTTTGTTCACAACGAATATTACTCTCGATTGATGATTTTCTTCCTTTTACGGAATGCTATGGAGAGGAAAATGTGATTATTCATTTTTTTCATATAATTATTCGAGTAGGAACTCCAATTACCTTTAATATCTCCTTCAGCTTGCTGTTTTTTCTCCCAAAAACACTTTGTCAATTTGATTTATCTCCATGTTCTTTCAGCTTTACGGTTCTCAAATTCAACTTACTCTCTTCTAGTTTCATGTTTTTCCAATGCACTTAACGATTATCGATGGTGATGAAGATCTTCGAATTCATAATATTTCAATTTTACCGTCGGACCAATGTGCAACGGAGGATCAAAGGGTTAAGCTTTAATTTTTATTTTGAATAATTAAAACTTTTCATGTTGCAGGCCTCTAAATGCTGCTGTGGTGATGGCTTTTTCTATGATTTTCCAAGAAAACGCTGTGAAGTTTCCCTAAATGTCAGCTTTATGTTTGGTCGTTTGAACAATGGATGGTCTCATATGGTATTTCCGTTATATTTCTTTGTTATATTCAAAAATTAAATGAATCTTAAGGTTGTTTATGGATTTGTTTATCCGATGCTTCTCCTTACTCTCATAGCACCTTTATGTGCCGTTATGTTAGGAATGGGAAAACGAGAGAAACGAGATGGCGATCGTCGATATGTTTGTGTTCTTTATATTTTTATTCATTAAATATTAAAATTTAAGCCGAATCCTCTACACCAAATGATTTGGCTCTTAGCAACATGTGGATGGATAAGTGTTCTCTCACCCATGCCTTTCACTGTCTGGTATTATATAATTGGCGATGGGACGAGGTAGAGTCTTGATTACATATCAACGCATCCGTGCAATTGAAGTACTTGAACATGCTTCTCATAGATCTTTGTTTGAACTTTCATTTTCATCTATAGATGCAGCTTAAGGGAACGCGTTCAATCATTTTCATAATATCATTTCCTCTTTCATTTTTACATTTTCATATTTTCGTTTGAGGTCTCTCAATCAATCAGTAGCAATGTGTCATCTGTTTCGAACATCAATGGAAACCATTCCACACACCGCTGATACAATGATGACTTTATTTGGAGTTTTATTAGCAGCAGCCAGGCTGAGTATCGCTTTCATTTCCTTTCACCTTCATCATCTTTCAGATTCTTAACGCAATATCATCGAAATACTTTAAAACTGCGAACGGTTGAAAGATTCTCAAGAGCTATTTGGGCAATTATATTCATTTGTATTACCTTGGGTATTCTGCGTTTCTTCGAACATGACACAACTGTCTATCAGTTTTGCATGGGTCAGTAGAATCATTCTGAACTTGAAAGTATGTTCGTAATTTAAGATACTGAGCCAACTCCTCAATGGGCATCAAGATGTATGATACGAGATGGAGCTCTCATGAACATAGGACATCGTTCTTTTTGGAAGGTTCTATTTCCATCCATTCTATTTTCAGTTTAATTTTCATATGTTTCCAGGTTTTTCTCCCGTTGGCTGATTTTGTTGTTCAGTTTTTAATACCAGGATTTCTGCTTTCATTACTTCACGTGGGATTTATAAGAGAGCCAGAAATAGATATGGGAACTCTTAACAGACAGTTCAGAAATATTATTTTGAAACAATTTAAAAAAAAACATTTTTAGTAATCGATTTGGACGAACACCTCGTGATCAGACAAGAATCTTGATTACTACCGTTACAATTAGTTTTTTAATAGTTCAAGTACCGTCAGCTTTCATAACAACCTTAAGCTTAACTATAAATCATTTTGAAAATAATAGATTACGTATGTTATACTAATGGATATCTGTTATTATAATATAATATGTTATAGTTAATATATTGGCTGTTTCAAGTGGACATATGCAGCCGATTCTTTCAATTATATCAATTGCTGCTAACTGTGCAGCACTCCTGACAGCATATTATGTTATCGTAAAGGTATTGTATATACATAGATAGTATATAGTTATGACGTTTATAATCCATGTTGTCTATAGGATGATGATGAAGATGTTGGAGATTCACGTGCTTCTCTATCGGAAACAGAAGGACCTAACGATCTACTATTAGCTCATCAAGAACGTCGAAATACTAGGCAAGTCTGGAAAGATCTCCGAAGGTTTGTCACACAATTCACCCACAAAATAATATTTTTCATATAATCTTTGCTTTAACATAAAGCTATATCATATGTGTACATGTGTGTGTGTGTATGTGTGTGACTAACCTTGAATCGATTTTTCTTTTCATTTACTTTTTTTCTTACAAAGTTTATGTTGATATTTAAAGATTATTTTAGAATATCTCGAACATATCTGAGTGTGAGTCACTCATTTGATACGGGATCTCTTCGATCTTTTTCCCGAAAAGGATCGGCTATACCTGATGATTTGCTTTAATAGGAATTTTTATATTTCGCATTCTCTCTATTCAACGTTCATTAGTTGCCATCAATTGCCTTGAGGATGATTTCTCTTCATGTTACTTGTATTCATATGGTGCTTCTCTATTGCTTTGTTATTTTTATATATTTTTTCTTATTATCTTTTTTTCCTTTCTTTAGTCTTCTTTTCTGCTTTATACCAGCTGCTCAAGTTTTGTTGTTTCAATTTTCAAAGCTGAAGACTACGTGTTTGAACATGAACTTCCCTTTTCAACAGTCAAATGCTGAGGAGAAAAGCTTTCTTTAAGAGTTTCATATGTAATTAATAAATATTAAAATAAATATTATAATGTTGAGTGGATAGAATGATCAAGATGCAGATGCAGCAGATGACTTACTAATTTCCGTTGCTAACCATAACATCTAATGGAATAAAGAACATCTTGACGATCCCCCCCTCTATTCTAATGACTATGGGAGGATAGTTTGATTTATTCTGCCGCCGGAGGGGCATGACATGAGAAACGTAAATATTTCGTTTCTGAGTTCATTCGTACATCGTTTTACTTTTTGAAAACGGAACTATTGTTTTCCATACACACACACACACACACACACACATGGAAATCTTTCATTTCATTAACCAAAAATTAACACCTCAGGCATTTTACCAGCTTTCCTTCGATTTTTTTTCCTCTCGCAACTCTCACAATTCGACAAACAAATACTGCCAAAGCTTTTCCAGTCATGTTTTACCAGTCTCAGACTTTTTTGCTCACTTTTGTGCTCAAACTTTGCTTATGTAAATAAAGACCGATTAACCTCTATTTCATTTTTTTTGCCCTCTCACTACTCTCTCATATTTGTATAATCTTCTGTCATTCCGGGTTTCTGTTAGCTTCTTGATACCCTCCGCAAACTATATTAACTATGAGTATCTTCTATTTGGCAAATACCTCATCTCGACGAGTCGAAGAGACAAAATGCCATTCAAACAGTGTCTTTTCTCTTATCTCATTCTTTCAATTTTTTTTCTCCTCCTCCCAATTGAACCTTCAACTTGACGACCTTCCACCTTCTCAACGGTAAATCTTCTTTAAAATATTAGCTTTAAATTAACTTCTTGCTCGCACACAAATAACCAGTTAATATGCTCCAATCCAGTTCACTCATCTTTTCCTTTTGCCTTTCATACTACCTCCTTGCTCATCAAACATTTTTATTTCGTTCCATAGAAGGTCATACCATCCCAAATATTTTTGTATATAAATGACATTCAATGGCAGTTTTCCATGTCGACTTGACCTGCTAGTTGTCGTCTTCTATATATGACCATGAAATCAGCTGCTATTTTTAAATTTCAACTTCGCCATTTAACATTTTTAAGAACCAATCGGTTGATTTGACAACGCTCATCTGATTTCTCATTCTCATTTTCATTTACTCAATTTCTTTTTTTTTCTTATTCTCCAAAACCATTTTGTTTGAAAGTTTTCTTGAAATTTCATGATTTTTGGGTTTTCACGTCATGTTTGCTTCTCCCATATGCTTTTCATTAGATTTGTTCAAGAAACGTTTGAATACTTCCATGTTCACTCGAGAACAAAGAGGCAGAAGAAGAACGGTTCATATTCTTTTCCATTTCAACCAACTTGACCTTCACACTATTACTAGAACTCAATAGTGGCCGCCGGAGGGCATTTGGTTGAAGATGAAGAGAAAAAGATAAAAGAATGTCTCTTTTTCTGTTCACAAAAAAGCTTTTCTCTGTTATTATGTGAATCTCGTCAGTTTCCATGCCAAAATCATCCATTGTGTTGTTGTGATTTTAAACTAGTTTCATGTATTTTCTATCCTCTTTCTACCTGTCTCTCACTCTCTGTCTTTCTCTCTGTCAACCTGTAGAAGTCTCGGGCTTGTTTTAGTTCTATCACATGTAATTCATGAACGTATTCGAGAAATGTAAGAAAGAAAGAAAGAGAGACAACATGAAGGTTTAACAGAGAGTAATGGAGAGGTGCAAAGAGAGAAAGTGACAGAGAGTGAAAGAGAGTGAAGAGAGAGGCAGAGAGAGAAAAAGCGAATGAAAAGGTTTAGAAGAGTTTTTGCTTAATGAAAGGCCGGACAAGGTCAATGTTGGATGAATATTACTTGTTGTTCGTTCAGTTAATGCAAAAACGTTCAAAACTTTCAGAGAAAGACAGAGTTCATGAGGTGGGATGGAACAACGTTTTTTTCTTTTTTTTTTCAAAAAACAATCAGATACGAAGGTCATCAGCTAATTCTGTTTGAGAAATTGGAATAATAAAAATATTATTTTTGATATCAAAATGAGGAGATGAAGAAGATGAAGTAGAGTATTTGAATTGTTTCTACAAATATGATGTAGATGTTCATAAGAAATCTTGATGTAGATTGAGCAAAGTTGAAGAACAAACAACTTTAATGGCAGACAATAAGCAAACATGCCCTCGGGGCATCGCCACTTTCTGAGAGAAAAAAGAAAAAAGAAAAGAAAAAAAAAAGAAGAAAACGTGAGAGAGATGTAGAGAAACAGAAAAAAATTGAAGACTTTGTTGAAGTCGGTACCACCCTGAAGTATACAGTCTATTTGCCTTCTCTTCCAGTCCTCACTTTCAATCAGTTGTCAGTCATTCTTCCTTGGCTTCCACGTACGTAAACTATGAGCCTTCAGCAATTTTCTTCTTCTCTCTCTCTGGATCATTTTTGATTCACAAACTATTTACTTTATGATGATATTAAAGCTTATCATTCTATCTCAACAACTGATTTCATCAAACAGTTTCGCAGTCTCGATTGAGCTTTTCCTCATTGCTGGTTTCATTTTCTATTTCTCAATTCAACTTTGTAACACATCCTTCATATACCATCAACCATTTATATGCAGTACCTTCTTTTGACCCTCTCTCAATGACTTTTCCTTGTTCTTTCATCATTTTTCATTACCTCTCATGTCCTCAACAACGAAAACATTACGAAGCCGGAATTTGAAAGTTCCTGATTCTAACCCGCATACAAGTATGATATGACGAGAATGTGAGATGGATTGAGGGAGGAGAGAAAGACTTAGAAGAGATCAATGAGGTGAATTTCAAATTAACAGATTATAAAGAATCTCGTATGAATATCAAGTTATTTTTGAAATCGTTCAAAGCTTATCCTCCACATCGATATTCTGATTAGCTTGATAGCCATAAATACCATTTTTTCTCAATCATTTTAGGAGCTCTGCCGCTTTACGTGCCCACCTTCCATATTAAGTTGTGAGTGAATGCGTGAGAGAGTATACGAGGTGAACAGATAAGAAAAACCTATCTTATACTTCTTTTTTTTCTCATCAAATTTGTTAACCAAAAAGCATAACTAGTGAAAGAAGTATCATATTGTCTGTCGTTCACCACATGATTGCATTGAACATAAGCTTTGCGTTTCTTGACAAAGATCTTTTAAGTCTTTTGAAATTCGCTTATTTATTCATTGAACTGGCAAGAAATTGAAAGAGAATATAATGCTTTTAGCTGTTCATTCATTGTTTTTTATTTATCTATTAATAGTTTATTAAAAGAAATATAGACAATTGCAATCATCTCTATTGCAATACAATGGAACAGCTGTATTGATGAAACATACAAATCCTCCTCCAAAAATCGCTCCTTTTTTCATTTTTTTTTCTATCGAGAAAACAATTTTTTTTATTTATTTTATAACTTAAATGTTATTCACATTAAGATGTGAACATATCATTTGATGTTCATACATGATTCTCTATTCTCAACTTGATTTTCTCACGTTCATTACACTTAGATGAACTGAAATGAAGATCAAACACGTGAAATCCATCACGCAAGTCAGTGTGCTGCCGCAGATTTTATGTTTACATGCAAACTCTTTCATTTACTGTTCTGTGCATGCGCTAAGAGGTTGCTCATTTTCTATTTCTCTCTCTCTTTCCTTTCATTTACTTCTGATGATTTCTATTCTCTCTCTCTCTCTCTCTCTCTCCATATCTCTCTCTGTGTTCTTTCTTCTATACCACTATTCTCACATATTTCCCTTCACTTTTTCATCATATTCCGTTTAAATCTATTGTGTGGTCTATTCCATTTCAATAATATGGACATAAAAAAAAAGAAAATTTGCTATGTACTGGAGATTTTGATCAGTTTTCGTACTGTTTGTTCAGCTCTGCCAGCAGTCGAATAAATTTTGAAAATGAAGCTTTGTTCTGATTCAGAATTCATCGTGACCATCATCACTTCAATTCATTTTGTAGGCTTGCATGTGTCCCAATCAGTTCTGTTCTCCTATCACGCTGATGATGTTGTGCAAGTTTCATGAAAAAAAAATGAAAAAAAAAACTTTCACTAGCTTCTAAACGATTGCTCATATACATCTCTGTATATCTCTTCAGCAGTTCCCAATGTGTTTTTCTTCACACTTTTTCTTTTCATTTTTTTTCTTTCCTTCTCCATCTCGCTTCACATTCTCATCTTGTTTGAGTAAAAAGGTTTCGAAGACGTTGAATTTGTCATTCTGCGAACTTTCACACAAACTTCTGGAATAATTTAGATAAAAAAAGTTGTAAAAACAAGAAAAATACGATAAAAATCTTTAAACTAGTTGAATAACTTAATTATGATTTCAATGTTGTAAGATTTCCATGTTGATTTGCCTCTTAACCCCAGATAACATGTATCGTCTTCTAAGCAAATGTTTCATCTTCACTATGGTTCTGTCATGAACGCTAATAGTAATTCCAGAGTCTCATTTTCAAATGATTGCAATGTTTTCCGAGAAAGAGAGAGGTATACATAGGAAGAGAGAGAGAGAGATAGAGAGAGCCTGAGACACAGAGAGAGAGAGAGAGATTCATTGCTTTTCCTTATCTTCCATGATATTTCATTGTTTTCCTTAACGTTCTTTGATTCAATTTTTTCTCTTCTAGCTAGGACCAAAAATTTATATTCGCCAAGACGTTCTCATTCGAAAATTTTTTTGCCATTTTGGTGGAGACTCTTAGATGTTCTTGTTCCGTTTCCTTTCTTTCTTTATCAGAACTTCTTTTTCAAAAAAAAAAGAAGAAGAGACAGGATTACAAAGCTTCTTCTCGGCAGTCTCGACATCAACGCCCAAAAACATGATTAAACAATTTGCCAATGAAGGCAAAAGCCTTAAAGAGCGCGTGAATGAAGCAAGTTCGACCTGTTCGAACCTTTCTCTTCAGCCATTGCGTATGGTGCTTCAGTCGAGGCGTTGTTGTCTCCTTCTGAAACTGTTTTCATTTATTTTTAATAATTTCCGTTTGTATCCCATGGTATTTAGGGATTTTTGAATTGCTAAATATATTCGTTTTATGTTTCATAATTATTATAAAGATAGGAAACGAGAGTATGGCAAAGTGATAGAGAGGAACAGACTGAGAAATGGAGAGATTGAAATAGAGAATTCTCTCCGAGTTAGACTAAGGTAAAGAGAGAAAGAGAGAGGTTAGAGAGAGAATATATTATTATGTTCAGTTTAAACTTCTTTTTTTTTTCTGCATTCAACTCAAGACAAAGAGTGCCTTTAAACCGAGACAAGTCAAAAAAAGCGTATAGTATCATCTGAATCATTTATGTACAACAAATACGAGATGCGAATTAAAATAGAGAGAAAAAGAGAATGGGTGAGAGAGAGTAATAGTGAGAAATAAGTAGTAAGAGGCTGAAAGAGAGAGAGAATGAGAGAGCGAAAGAAACTACCAAATAGGGCAAATCAAAAAGCAGGTTGGCCACTTACAACTTAGTACAACATCAAACACAACACGTAAAATTCTTTTGTGTCTGAAGATGTAAATTGTCCCAAACACTTTTTTGTTTTCTTTCCCATATTTAACTCTTTTTTTTTCTCATTTTATTCATTTCTTCACCTTTTTTTTTTCGTGTCTGTGCTGTGCTGGTTATGATGAAGAGTTTCCTTAGCAACATAATGTTTTTCGGAGCTTCGTCTTCTATTGAATCTTATGCGTTTGAAAACTTTCAAATTTTCAATTCAAAAGTTCATTTGCATAATTCACGTAACGTAGGCATTTGTTACAAATTATTTTCATTTTAAACTCGATAAAGCGTCAATGTCGGTTGTTTTTTTTTGAATTTTTTGTAATTTTCATCATACTATCCTTATTATTAAAGAAAAGAGTTGAAATTTAACCTTTAGACATACTCTCTCTTTCCTGCTCTCTCTCTTTCTCTTTCTACCTCTATATACACTCATGTCTGAGACATCATTCTAGGAGAGATAGAGTGAAAAAACCTTTGTGTTCTCTGCTAAGTTCCGTTTCATCGTAATGATCAATCAGTCTTGATGACCTTTAATAAACACACACAAAGCTTCAAGAAATGCTTGTAAAGTGACATTGAACGAGAACATTTGAATTCGTCTTACTTCTAAACGGTTTTGACCAAAAATTTATCAATCAGCTTGTCTTTGTTTTCTCCGTATACGTAACCTCCATAGACACTTATAAAGCTTTTCCTTCATTGCCATCGGCAATAGCACCTCAACGAATGTTTTTGTCAACTCATGCTGTCTCTCTCTCGATCGTGCATATCTTATTGTGCGCTCCATCTATCTCTATCATTCTCTTGCTATTTCTCATCCTCTCTACTCAGGCTTACCCTCTCTTTACCTTTATAAGCTATATATTATTTTAGTTTTGAAGCCATTAGCAATAACAGAGTGTGAGATATCATTTAAAACAGACAGAAGGTCATTCTTCCGCAATGGTCAAGGACAGCTAACGGCTCAAAAAAAAATATTTTTTTTTCATATTTTCAAGCAATACCAAGATTGATGAACAAAATCTTTGTATATCAAGCTTTTTCCATTAATTTTCATAAAATATTTTTCTCATTTTCATAAATACTACTATACCAATTAGATATCTCATTTTGAAATATTCCTTTTTTAATACAAAAACCATGAGAAAGATTAAATCTCGTTTTTCATCCGTTTTGCCATTCCTATCATCTGCTTCGTATGCCTCTTGCAATCGTTTTTTTTCCGGTTTTTCTTGTGCCACGTTCAGTACATCCGCTCAATATGATCCGATTAATCGAGATTTACCTAACTTAATATCAATACTACACTAACCATATATAGCATTTTTATTTATTAAAATGAAATGAAAAGATACATTTTAATGATAAGCAAGTTGTAATAGTAGTTGATACGACAATCATATGAAAGATATGGCAGGGAAACAGAGAGAACGTCCCTCATTAGCACAAAGAGGCAAAGCTTATCATTTTGGAACCATATAAGAAGGTCAAGAACCTTTTTCTTTCTTTCCAATCATCACTACTATAGTCACTTATCTGCATTTTCACGTGCAACTATTCGAGACATTTAATGCCAAGCGCACTAGAAGAGTTTCAAACACTCTCTCTTTCTCTTTTTTTCTCTCTACCTCTCTCTCTCTCTCTCTCTCTCTCATATTCTCTTCACATTTACTAACTCTCTTCTGTTATCCGTTCTCTCTGTTCCTGTTCTCCCCTTGAATCAAAAAACGTTTTATTAAAGTTCTTCTTCGGTCATCTGAAATTTGCATAACAAGGGAGAGAATTGAGCGGAATCATATTGAAGACCAAATATAGTTTGAGAAACTTTTCCTATTTTTGCAAAAAAAAAAAAAAAAAACGAATTAGTCTATTGTAATCACCATAGTTCCATATCACTTCGCTTCCTCTTGGCTCTGCAACAACTCATTCAGTTCAGGCGAGGAATTATTTAACTTGAATAAACAAGAAAAACTTTCTTTTTATGTTCGTCTTCTTTCTGATTCTTATCAATACCTTCATTATCTTATTCTGAGACTCTTCTAAGCTTGCTTTTCCTCAAAAAAACCTTTTCACCTCGGCATTATCGTCAAAGGTGAAAGATGTAAAGGACAAGTAAATACCTACAACTACAGCTGAATGCTTCCGAGTCTGCACTCAATGCCAGGGGCGATGAGGAAGAAGATGATTCTGATGACGAATTCTTTTTTTACATCCTTCTTCTCATTTTTTTTTCATTGAAATCTTTGAAAACCTGTTCTTCATCAAAATTTTAATGAATTAACTTGAGTTATCAGTTACTCAACGAAATGTCTTATCAACTGCCAACCAAAAAATTGTCTTCGCTTTCACTTGATTTTCGTTCCTCTCTCTCTCTCTCTTACTCTGTTTCACTTTCTCATTATCAAGCTTTTCCTTCTTTTTTTTGTGTCTTTTCTGTCAACTTTTGGATTCCACCCTCTTCTCAGATGGCAAAATCACGTCACATGTTATCGCTTAACTGAAGGCTTTCTATTTCTCTCTTTTTTTTTCTCCGTGAGCCTCACCGAACTCTTTCTTACATTTTTCTTAAACTCGGTTATTATATCCGAAAAGTATTTATATGACCCACTACTACGTCGTTATGATTTGTCTTGCATACCTCTCTTAACCATCTATTTCAATCCACCTTTCCTCTCTCTTTCTGTTCATCTGCACTTCCCCTCTCTTTTCATTCTCTCCCTCTGTGTACGTGTGTATGTGTCTCTCTTTTTAATTTTCTTCCATCCTCTGCCTTTCTTCTCCGGCTTTTTGAGCTCTCATGATAGAGCAAACGATTCGATCAAATCGGCAGCTGCTAAAAAGTCTTAATTATCCACGATTCTTAATGTTCATTTTCAATCAAATTTCATTATTTATGCTGAGCCTTCTGATCCGCATTCTCACAATCAATTGTAAGACATTCATTTGATCAAAAAACTTCTTCCACACACATCGACACTCACACTCAATATCATTCTATTCAATGTTCATCACGGAAGCAACCTCATTCCTCATTTCTTTTCTTAGCTTGTATACTTACAGTTTTGATGTACTATTATCATTATTTGGGAATATATAACCTCCGTGTTAAACTTTTCTGTTCCTCAAATCAACGACCTCATCAGCATGCGCGAAAAATCCTTTTTTTTTTTTTTTGGCTACAAACCTCATCTGTGTAGCCGTAGTAAAGCAATCATAACACAATTATACCGGCGATCATATGTAATAAGCTCGAAATGTTTCTTATCAAATTTACTTTCTAATCGACGTTATTCTTACCTTATTTGCATGAGGAAGACTGATAAAGTCGATGTCAGCGTGAATCTATCAAATTAACTTATTTTCATATCAAAAGTACTTGTTATTCGTTGAATATCACATTCGCGTAACATATTTCGTTGTTCGTTGTCTATTTGCCATTCGTATATTATGCTATTTATGCTTTATTATATATTACTTTTTATAGAAATGTTTGATTACGATAAACTAGCGCTTGATGTTGCAGTATTCAGTCTATCACCACCTGTTGAACCGGTAATTTGATATTATATCATATAATTATATTATGTTTGATATAAATTTCAGCCTAAATGGTCAGAAAGTATTCCAATTGATAATGATTGTGGATCATCATCAGGGTATGGCTCTCCTGGACGAACTCCATTAGCGAGTCCGCAGAATAACGAAATATTGACAGGTTCGTTCATGACTTGATGATGAAACTTATGAAAAGCAGTTGAATTCACAACGTTCGACTATTTGAAAGAGATATTCTCATAAAATAGTTTCAAATGATATAAGATATGAGGAGAGAAGATGAGTGTGAGATGCAAGTGGAAAGATCAAACGCGTTCTGTTGCCATTTCCGGTGCCAAATGAGTAGGCAAGGCGGACTGAAGCCTTACATGCAATTCCACCACGTAATTTCTTATTTCGCAAAATTATAATTAAAATTTCCTTCATTTTCCTCATTTTTGGCTTTCCTGTTTCATTCAAGATTCTCGCTATCAGTTTGTCGAATTGTGAATGTCACGACTTCGGTTAATAAAAGACTAAATTGGCTTCTGAATTATCAGAAGTAGGCTGAAGGTTTTTGGCCAAGTTGGGGAATCACGAACATTCCATGTGATCGTTAGAATGATGTCATTCTTGAACTTTATTTGGGTATAAACCGGTTGTGTTTGTTCATTTAATATTCCTCAAAACAAATTTTGGACTTTAAAAAAATACTCTCGTAGTTTTTGTATATTTGATTGAGAAAGACGATTGTAAACAATGCATATTCCAGGATTATCTCTTCCCGCTCATATTCAACGAGCTTTCTCAGAGAGTTCCGATGATTCATTAATTTCCAATTATCTTGGTGTTGGAGTCACTCCAGTCACGTCTCCCAGCCAGCCTCCATCAACAGATCCTTATAAGCAACGAACTACGGTAACATCATAGCATATTCATAACTTTAATGTAATCAATATGATTTTAGGATCCAGCAGCTGCTCCTCTGGCATTAGAGGATGGCTTCAGTCCTGACGAAATCGAAAGCTTCGAAGAACTTTTGTGTTCACCAAAAAAGCAACCTCCAACCAAATACCAATGTCACATCTGTTATCGTACCGGACATTACATATCAGACTGCCCCATGGTAATATTCAATTATAGAATATATATAAATATAATTTTAATTTCCTTTCAGAGATTCAATACTCCTTATGACGAATTAACACCTTATCAAGGACGCAAGAAATGCTACGGAGAGTTCCAGGTAATCAATCAATAGCAAACTTGATCATTTCCTATTTCAATCGTTTTGCAGTGTCAACAATGCAAAAGAAAGTGGACGAGTCAGAATTCTGTTGCAAATGAAGCTCAATCCTGCATAAAATGTCACATTTCTGTCTTTCCTCACAAACAGGTTACTACTTCGAACAAAATTTATTTTTTATTCTTATAATGTTTATAATAATAATAACTAATTTTCATCTTTTCAGTTACCTGTTGAGAAAGCTGTCACATTAGGTTTAATCAAATCTCAACATGCGATTCCATCGAAGATAGCTCCTATCGGACATGGACGTCCTCCAAACACCAAAATTCACACATCGCATAGTTCATCAAGTTCTTCTTCATCCACCTCTTCAGTATAATGTTGTTAGAAGAACGTTTTGTTTACAAACAAAACACATAGTGATAATCCAACAATCAGCTCATATGGATGCTCCATCGATGATTTCTGATCCGACTTGTAAATTTTCTTCTTTTATCTGGACCTCCTTCACTTTTATCCCGGACCTCTTGTACTCTCTTTCTCTCTATTACTATCTGTATAGAAGCTTGCTATTTTGAAAATTCTTCAACGTGTTATTAGCTGGTCGAACTTACGGTATTCTTTTAGAAATCATTCTTCCCCTCTTTAACAACATTTCCGATTTCTAGTCAAAATCTGAAATTTTGGAAGAAATATTGTCATTTTACGAGTTCTGATGTGACCGGAAAGAAAGCGACAAGCTTTCAGTTAACCTTTTTTGAAATATTATCTTTTGAATTTTACTATTCGAGAAGCGTCTTGTCTTCTCATCCTCTTCATCTATTCTGTTTCTTTCGTTTTTCCATGAAAAGAAAAACTTTGGCTCTTAAGCACCTAAAAAGGATACTGTAGTTGATGAGCTGAAGAAAAAAATAAGTTTTATGCACAAATTCGTTAAAAAAGTCTTTCCGTTCTCAATCGATCGTTGAAAATGTTCATTTAAGAGAGAAGAAATGAAAAAAAATGAAAAATTTTCTTCTTTCTCCTATATTCTTTCAAAGAAAAATGATTTTGGATGAAATAATTTTTTTTTTTCGATTTTCTCATTGTCTCTCTCTCTCTCTCTCTCTCTCTTTCTCTTTCTTTCTTTCTATTTTACATCTTTCACCTTTCTTTCCTTTTTTTTTCTTAAAAAGCTCAATGTTTCACATTTCTGACATCATTTTGTTGGCTTCATTGCCCTTTTTTCATTTACATTTGTGTTCATCTTCCTCACAGATTTTCTATACATACATGAAAAAAAGATGTTTTGTTTTCATTGTTATCGTTAATCGTCATCTTTTCCCTTTTTTTTTATTTAAATTTGGCTTTAATTTATCTCTACCTATTCATTAGAATAAAGAACGGTCCCGGTGACTAACAATCACAAACACTATTCCATTTCATTTCTTTATATTGTCCATATTGAAGCCAAATTTGTATATTTTGTAAATTTTAATAAAATCAAATTTTTATTTCTTTTTTTCATGCTAATCTACTGAATTACATTAAAACACTTTGGCGGCGAACATGCACGAACTGCTCCGTACATCGTACATTTAGTTTGCGTTTCATGAAAACACGACTCAGAAAAAATTAAAATATTTTATTTGACAGTGATATAAAACAAAAAAAATTTAATCTTCATCATCTTCTTCATCGAAAGAATTGTTATCCATTCCATTCATCATTTGATTGAATGCGGAAGAATCACAGGCTGTGGCATCTGAAGCTCCGCAGTTTCATTCAACGGTTTAAAGGAACAAACTAACCATTGGCAAAAGGTATGGGAGGCGGGATTAGACCTCGCTGTTCATAATGTCGGAGATAATTACATAGATGCTTCAATCGTCTTTCTTTGCTTCGTCGGTTTTGGAACCAGACCTCAAAAGTGAACGGTAATAAGAGTTTGGAATAAAGTGCACAAATATGGAAGTACAACAAAAGGTGATATAGTGCAAAGGTTATGAAGTTGGAATGTGGCTTGTGTACCGAGACCCGGAATAATGAGAAAGGTGAAAGAGAAGATCATGCAAACAAAGGTTATTAAAGTATAAACAAAGATTCTACCTGTATCACTCTCATGCTCAATCCTGTTTCAAGAGCCAGCTTAGCTCTGGCATGCTTTGAAGGTTTTGGAGTTGTGGAAAATATGCGATTGAGAACATCCAACTAAAATGCATGGGATGAAAGAATGATTTGGTTTCAAAGAATATTTTACTTGATTTTGTTTGATTGTAGTCCTTGGTCCCCGTCGCTTCAAAAACTTGCCGTCGTCATCACAAAAATCAGAGAAGGAAAATCCTTCAAAATTGTATCCATAAGGATCAATTTCTTTTTTAATATTATATTCAGAATATGAGTCCATAGAGTAAGGAGTGGCTTCGGATGAGCATGATGGATATGATGTGGCTGATGATGTAGCAACATTCTGCTGTTCTTCATACATATGCGACATACAAGCAACTGTTTTTGCAGCTTCATCCACAAGAATTTGCTCTCCTGGTGATAATAATCGTCCACATCGACAACACGAATGACAATTCACATGAAAAACTAGAGTTGCCTATAAAATGAAAGTTATTTTTATTCTATAAAAAGGCTTTTACTCGAAGCTTATAAACCATATCACAAGGTGCAATTCCTCGCTGACATCCAGCACATCGATATTGACTACATTCTCTTTAAAAGACAAGAACTTTGCAGAAGTGGAGGCTAATTCAAATGATACCTATAGTAATGTTCTTGACAATATAGTTGACCATCTTTCTCATGACATTTGTCTTCCAAATTTATTCCACAAACAGAGCACTGACAACAAACTTCATGATGCCATGTATTATCAATCTGCAATCGTCCTTAATGAGTTCAGAGATGAAGAAAAACACTCAAAAAAATTTTGTTGGCGGATTCAACACAAGACAGAAGCTGAACAAAGGCTTTTTGTGATTGTGCTATCCACCTACTTTCATTATGAATTTGTCTTTGATATGCTGAGAACATACGCCACATTTGCCCTGAAGCATATTTTTGCTTGGCTTCTCGTTTTTAAGATTAAGAAAAAAAGAAGAACAATGTCGTAAAAACAGAAGAACAAAAAATGAAGTTACCGTACCTGAGACTCTGAATCCATTCCAATTGATTCGACAACTTGTCCCATTGCTGATAATGGAGGCTTGCGATCCAAAAACTCATAATCAGTATTCATTAGAGCAGAAGCTGTAATACTGGACATTCCGCTTGAACTGTTCTTCAACAGATGTTGCCTTTTTTTCGCGCAAAATTCTGGGTGTGCTTAGGAAATGGAAGGGCGTGAGCTGCTTAGTTTTTAGCCAATCATGAACGATTATCGTGTGACATAGCTCCGCCCATTATTCTTAAAGACTTTAAAGAGTGGTAGTTACAACAACATTCATGAGCCACATAAAAATATTATGGAGAAGTAGGAGAGAAACAGCTGGCATTCTGTGTCTTAACGTCTGAACTGTCATTGATCACGATGTCGTATAAAATATTAATTGAACAAGATGCTTGTCGCGTCGGATCTCCTGCATTTTCAAGTAGTTTCACTCCTGTATCTTAACTTCCAACCACCAGACAAGTGAATTCATGAGCAAATAAAGCCTTTAAACCAAAAAAAGCAATTCGTGTTTGAAAACATAAAATAAATTATCTTCAACCATTTTGTTAACTCATTTTCTCGCGTCTTGTTTTTTCACTTCAGTTACATTCTTTCACATGGGATGAGCGGTTGAGCTGTATGAGGAAGGTGTTAGATGAGACAACTGTAGATCTTCATTCTCCTACTTCTTAAAATGAGAGCGGTTGTGCACTGTGTTTATTCCACGGATAACTGAAATATTTCATTTCCATCAATGATGTGCAGTGAGCGGTGTGAACTTGAAGATGTATCCAGTCACGTAACTAAAGCATATGTACGAACAGTTTTTAGAGATCAAGATGAGAATGAGCAGTCGTGTTCATCACGATATTCAGTTGAACTTGAGAAATGTTATTAAAAATGAGCTGACAGCCTGAAGCTGAGCTTAATGTATTCATACTGTGCAATCGTAGCCATTTAGGTTGGTAATCAATCTGAATTCGTATTAATTATGGACAAACACAGTTATGAATCTGTTTCGTTGATGAATAATTTATTAAAAAACATTTGTAAAAATTAAAATTAAAAACAGTTGTTATAACTGAAAAACGAATGAGATGAGTGTTCCTATCAAAGATAACAACATACAACGATGAGTCAATTAAGAATGAAAGCTCGATTTCAGAATATTTTTTGAGAATAGCTACCCATAATTTAGATCAGTGAATATGCTTCATCTTTTTCTTCTTCTATTACTTTTTCGAAACATTCTGCTTCTGCGTTAACTCATAATAAACACCTTGACGTGCGATCAGCTCATTATGTGTTCCTGTAAGCAAATTTTGCATCTTTCATAGATTCATGGCTGATTACCTTTCTCTACAATGAGACCATCCTTCACTACAGCGATACAATCTGCATTTACTACGGTACTTAAACGATGAGCTATAACTATGCAAGTTCTTCCTTCACGAGCTCTGTCTAATGCTTCTTGTACAACCTATAATGCTTTTCATCATCTGTTTTATAGATATTTTTGTTTACTTTTTCACTTTCTGTATCTAAAGCTGATGTAGCTTCATCCAAAAGTAAAACTTTTGGATTTCTAACAAGAGCTCTAGCAATGGCGATTCTCTGTTTTTGTCCTCCAGACAACTGAGTTCCTTTATCACCTACTCTTGTGTCAAATCCCTAGAAGAATAATTATACATTACAATTTCCTATAGTGTTTGTACCTGAGGTAATTGACTAACGAAATCGTAGATATTAGCCTTACGGGCAGCCTCTACAATTCTTTCCATGGTGACTTCTTCTGAAAATAGATTGGAATTAGTTGAGTTTTTTCTCAGAGAACTGAGATTAACCTTTCATTCCATATATGATATTATCAGAAATAGAACAATCGAATAATATGGGTTCTTGAGAAACGATAGCCAATTGTGATCTGATATCAAGAGGGTTTAGAGTTCGAATATCATCTCCGTCAATAAGCTTAAAACATTCGATTTTGTAAAATTTTTGTAATCAACAACTTACCACTTGTCCTTTTTTGACATCATAGAATCTCTCGATCAAAGAAACGACAGTACTCTTACCACATCCGGATGGACCAACGAGAGCTAATGTTTGACCAGGATAAACCGAGAATGATAATCCCCGGAGAATCGGAATTTGTGGGCGTTGAGGATAATTGAAGTGAACATTATCAAAAGTGATGGCTCCAGTTATTTTCTATAAAAAGCGAAATCAGCGGATGAAGTCTTACACACAGGCATACCACTCGTTTTCCATCATGAGTCAAACTATCAATTTGTGATTTCTTTTCCAACATTCCAAAAATAATTCCTCCGGCCAATCGAGCTTTCATATATTCTGGGATGTAAGCCGTTGCAAATCCCAAAGTTGTAGCGGAAATCGATATAGCGTACATAACTCTGAAGAAGTACGAACTAGATAATCTCCAGACTTGTGAACTAACCTCAAAACTCTCATTGGCATCATTTGATGACTGATAACCAAATAGAGTCCTAGGCGGTAAGCACAACAATTCATCAGGAAAATAACGCAGGAAGCAACTCTGCAAAGACGAAGTTTATATGGACATTAGCTATATGATGTTACCCATAAGATAATCCTTGAATTGCTGCTTGCTGTAAGGCATCTTTGTGTGGTCCTTCCAAAAATTTACAGAATTTCCGGTAAAATGAGTCTTCACGGGTCAGAGCCTGAACAGTGCGAACATGCTCAATGGCTTCCATCGCAACTTTTCCGGAATCCTCAAAATGTGTTGCATTCGTACGATGTTTTCCAGTCATGTGACGGGTTCTTAAAAATTGTCCGAAGCCTGTTAAAGACGTCAATCAGTGATCAACTATAGCAAACTATAATACCTAAAACTGGCAAAAGACTGACAACCAGTAGAGCCATTTTCCATCCATAGTAGAAGGCTAGTCCAACTCCACAAACAATGGAAACCAAAGTAGCTAATACCGTACTGAGGCGGAAATCAGTTGCCTTACATATCATAACAAAATTAATGAATAAAATTATCATGTTCTTACATTTCTTAAATTCGGAACATCCGTTGCCAGACGAGTGCAGATCTTTCCACTGGCATGCGCTGGATTATCGAAATAAGCCATGTCTTGAGACAAAATATTTTTGAAGAGCGAGGTTCTTAGATCAAAGGACATGTTTTCACTGCTGACACCCATGAAGAAAACCTATAATAGGGGTTTCCCAATGATTTTTGCTCGTTGAACTGCTCGACTAACCTGTGTAAACCAATTTCCACCTTGGATTACAGCAAGCACGAAAAACATTCCTGCCCAGAAATGACCTTTTGATAACATTTGATCAGGATCCAGAGCGAATACCTACAAGATCACGATATTAAAACATTCAAAATAGAAATCAACATACACCAAGGACTTGAGTGAAGAATACCGAATAAGTTGGAAATACAAGACCTCCAATCAAACAAGCGAGTAGTCCTACTCCCAAGCTAACGTAGGAGCGAGAGCAATATTTGAGCATTACGAACAAACTTGTCTTTTGCATATTTTCTTCAGCCATTTCTTAAGTTTCAAAAAGATTTTTTTAGTAAGAACTGAATTTAAAAAAACCTTTTTTAAGTCTGCTCAACTCATCTCTTTTCTCTTGGGTTTCTTCAGGGAAATCGTCTAAAGCCATCTCCACAGTTTGAATTGTAGACGATCGAATACGGGAAATCACAGAAGCATAAGTTGAGTCTCTTTTGAATTGAACGGAAGGCCTCTTTCCACTTACTTGGCGGCTATAGCTCTTGCCTTAACAAAGTCTTGTTCGAATGAATGGAATGAAAACATACTATATTCATCATCATCAGAGAATTTGTATTGAACTGATGGTCTTTTGACACTGGTAGATCGGTGATATACTTCTTTCATTTCTTTCTTTCCTAAGCAACCAATGATAAATAAAAGTCAAGTACTATAAGATACCATCTACATCATCAACAGCGTCAGTGAATGTTTGAGCATTCACGAGATCATAATACAGGCCTCCCTTTTCAATAAGTTCAGAGTGTGTTCCTACTTCATGCACTTCTCCGTTCTGAACATGTTCGTTGAAGTTCTTTCACTCTTCGAAAAATATGTGTTATAATGTATACCTTTATTGCTATAATTTTATCAGAGTTTTTGATAGTTGATAACCGATGGGCAATTATGATTGTTGTGCGTCCTTGTGAAGCCTGAATTACGATAATTTAGAGGGAAAAGCAACATTATCATGTTTTCCACGTATGCTTCAATGTAGCATTCAAACTAATTTTGAGTCTCATATCGCGTTAATCGGTTGTAGTTTACAAAATATTATAAAACTTACAGCATCAAGTGCATCTTGAACTATTTTCTCAGACTCTGCATCCAAAGCAGATGTAGCTTCATCCAAAAGTAGTACTCGTGGATTTCTAACAAGAGCTCTTGCAATGGCGATTCTTTGTTTTTGACCTCCAGACAACTGAGTTCCACGGTCTCCTACTAATGTATGATATCTCTGAAAAACATAACGATTAAGAAATATTCTGAAGTTATGTTACATGAGGTAGGCTAGAAATAAATTTATGGGCATTGGCTTTACGGCAAGCTTCTTCCATTTCCATATCAGTGACATCTTCTCTTCCATACTATAAAAGATAATTTATTGAGTTAGCTATAACATTTTATCTTTCTCACTCTTATATTTTCTTCAATGGAACAATTGAACAATATTGGTTCTTGGGAAACAACAGCTATTTGATTTCTCAAATATTCAATGTTGTATTCATTGAGTTCTCTTCCATCAATTTTGATCTAATTTTAAAAAAGTATTCATGTTGTTCATACACAGCTTACCGATCCTGATTCAAAGTTGTAATACCGTAATAACAAACTAATTACTGTACTCTTTCCACAACCACTTGATCCCACAAGTGCTACTGTTTCTCCAGCTTTTATATTCAGTGTTAAACCTTTTAAAATCTGCAAAAAAAAAGTATTTATCCCTTTCAACCTGATCCACACACCTCAATATCAGGTCTAGAAGGATAATGGAAGCGAATGTTCTGTAACTGAATATCACCATGGATTTCTTGTCCAACATAACCGCTTGGAGATTTTGAATCAATTTCTGGTTCCTGAACAATCGTACAGTGACTCTAGTGATAATATCTGATTTCTCACTCTGTCTAAAACTTCATAAACAGAAGACGCCGCTCCTTGAGCAGCTCCTAGAACAGCGAACTGCGGACCAGCCTGGCCTAACGCTACTGAACCCATCATAACGGAGAAAAATGTCTGAAGCTTATCAGATGATAGTGGTTTCGAAAATTATAACTCACAGTCATCAGTTGGCTCACAGTCATCTGGCCGCTATGAACCCAGTTGATACCTATGTAAAATGCGGTCGCCAGAGAGCAGAAGTTAACAAAACCCATGGCTCCGAACGAGCAAGCCATGAATAAGTTTTTGAGAATTCCAGCTTTTCTAGCTTCAAATGCAGCTTGCGAGTATCTAAAGACTTTTCGGTATTGTCCATGAATAGGTATTGATACCGATTTTGCTCGTACTCCAGACCTCCCAATGAAACAACTGTACGAATAGATGATATGGCCTGTTCAGCAATTCTTCCAGCATTTGCATATTTTTTGGTTTCTTTCATAGTGAATGTCGTCATAGCCTTAAAAAGGGTTGTTTTCACAGCTTCTCTTATCAGTTGCACCCACCTTTCCGATACAAAAACCACAGAAAGCTTGGAGAGGGGTGAAAGCCAACATAATCAGCGTAAGCTTCCAGCTATGAGTGAACGCCACTATGAATCCTGCAAAGGAGTAACGTTCATGATGCAGAATGTTAAAAAACTTCACAAACCTGTGATAAACTGACTGAAATATTGAAACATCAGTCCTATTTTATCTCCTGTTCCTTCCTTCATTCTTTCCAGGTTACTATTAAATAATGATTAATCATATTATGTCATATTATTACTCGAATAATTGAATAGCCAGTGTTCCAGAATTGTTCTTATCGAACCACGCAACATCTTGTCTGAGAACTGCTCTGACGAACTTTCTACGAACTCGGTTACTCATTTGTTCACAAACAATCAAAAAACATGTGACCTGTTAATATAATGATTATCAAGCATTTTCAAAAATATTATTTACTTGGATATTTGCCGCTAGGAATACTCCGACTGTCATGTAAATATAGCCATATACTACATTCATTACATCGTGTTGGAACTTATCAGTTATTGCTAAGCCATCTGCAAAATCAAATATTCACCCAACTCTTTTCAAAAGATGTACACTAACGTGTTTCGTTAAATTGAGCTTCTATGAAATCTTGCGAGACTGATCCCTGCAGGATTGACATCAACGGTAAGCCTGCACCTGTAGCTAATGAAACACCGATACCAACGAATAGTAAAAACAACTCCATTCTATTTGCATAACGGAACTATAATTAAGAACATCGGTGCGATAAGGTGCAATATGAACTTACCAACTGAACCATCGAAACCTTTTTTGGAGCTTCAGCATCATTTTTTTCTACTCCATCACTAAACGACGAAAAAAATAATTCACAGTCATCCCGTACTAACTAACCTGGAGACGCTGGGCTTCTTGCCAACCATAATACTTTTCTAATGAGGGGGCAATCGTATGTATATGTCGAGCGAAATTTGTTGAATAATTAAATAAGAAATCTATCTTCGTGCTCTTATGATAAGAAGTGAAAAATCGTTTCCTTTTATAAGCCAATTGTCAGCGGAGACCACAGTTCGAGCTCACGATTGCACAAGCCATACACAAATTGTATAAAATGCAATCATTCGATCATTTCCACATAAGTATGGGATAATTATCTTGGTTTCTTTCAGAATCTAAACAACACGTCACAGGCATTGGGTCATTTCGAATGTAGTTCATACAACTCAGAAAATGTTGTTTTTTGAATTCATACTATGCAAATTCCAAACAGAGATCAGATTGATATGGAACCGATACTCATATCATTAAATGATGAAATGGAATTCTATTCATATTGTTACTTTTCACATCATGAAAGTGCTGGAATGGACGGAATGTACGATGGACATAATCAAGAGTCAGAATCGTTTGAATGGTTTTACATGAACTCATGCCTGGCTTGTTCATAAACTACAGTCTAACTGATCAATCCCATATTCTAAATAAATTGTTCCATTGATGTTTCTGCACTTCGAACATCAACGCTTTCAATACAGGAATCCCTCACTCGCCACTTTCTTATCTTTTTGTATTTGTTCGTAAATGATCAAAATACAATGATAACTGTCTTTAAAGCGTTTGGAAGCCATTCAAATGATTCCATCATTCAAACTACAGCTTTGATCGCGATCTTTATTCAGATACAAATACACAATTGGAAAATTATGAAATTGGTTCAGAGTTTAGAATTCAATAAACACCGTACAGTTCTGAACTCTAAATGAACTTTGAACTATCAACAAACTTTGCTTGATTTGCATTATTTTTCGTGAGATGTCCGTCATTCCACATGTACAAAAACAGATTACTGTTATTTTCGAGAAATTTTACCTGATGAACGGTCGCGCCATTCGATTTAGGTTCACAATAGCCAAACTATCAACTTGCTGTATTTTCTCTCCAACGTTTCATATAAGTACTTCCGGAATGTAATGATTAACACTGATAAGATGCGAGCCTTCACATTTTTTTGCAAGGTGAGACATAAATTCGTCATGGAGTATTCTTCTATTTTCAGAACAAAATTTTGTTGATGATGTGAAGAAGCAATGAGCTTATAATTACCATAAGAGGTGGATACCATTTTTCTACCATATCGGATTGCAAAACTCAGCAAATTGATCGGTAAGATTTCACAATCATTTGAAATAATGAAGTTCAACTCCAACATTACACACCCTTCTCACAATCTTTCTTACACTTGTCTTGTTCAAGAGAAGGATATGTACTTTAATGCTAAAGTTACCAGCAAATCTTTTTTTAAAGCTTGAAACACTTACACCTTAAACCCCACGTCATTCTTCATTAGCTTTGCAAATATCTTGTAATCATTATTGCGTAATTATATGCACGTTTCATTCATATTGTCTTGGGCATTCTTCATTCTTCCTTCTATTTCCAAGTTGAATCTAGATGCAACTTGGCTTTTGAGCTTCACTCCCCCCACGTGCTTGGCGTTGAACCTTATCATGTATCTCTCAAAACAACCCAATGGGTTTATACGTCTAACTGTGAATGAGAAGATTAACTTAGTACACAATCGTTATTTTGCCAAACTGTTATAATCAGGAGAAAGAGAAAAATAAGAAAAACAACAAAAACTGTATTATTAACTGTATGAAGCACTAACAAAAACTTTTTAATTCCGAAGGGGCGCTTTGCATCATCGGAATTAGTCGATTCATTTACAAGTAACTCTTGTTGAAAGATTAGAAACATTGATACGCACAAATAGTTGAAAAGTAATTATCCTTGCTACTTCAATTCAAGCTCTTCCCTTATTATACTAACTGCTATTGAAAAAATACGCAAAGTAACCGTGAAGCGCACATTTTTCTAGGCGGTGCTCCTTGTGGGGGGTGGGGTATAAGCATGTACCTTGTGTTTCATATTCTGTTTATTTGAGTTATTTGCATCATTAATTTTAGAGTTAATAGAAATGCCTCGGAAGAGGGATAAGTTTACAAGAGACTTATTAGTTGGAGGTACAGCGGCGACAATATCCAAAACAGTAGTTGCTCCCATTGAAAGAGTGAAGCTCTTGCTTCAGGTTAGTAATGTTCTATGTTGTTATAACCATGTCTTTTGAAGGTTCAATATTCCCATAGTGACATTGCTGCTGAAAAGAGGTATACAGGAATCATTGATGCTTTTGTTAGAGTACCGAAAGAGCAGGGAGTTGCTTCTTTATGGCGTGGAAACATGGTTAATGTAGTTCGTTACTTCCCGACTCAGGTAGTTCTCAAAGCTTCTTTGATTTTCAAGAAGTTCTTTTAGGCTTTGAACTTTGCATTTAACGATTTGTACAAAACCATTCTCTTGAAGAATGTCGATCGGAAAGAAGTGCTGTGTCTCTTTCATGAATCAATTACAGTTTGTTTTCCAGAATTTTTGGAAATATACGGGAATTTCCCTAGCCTCTGGTGGTATGGCGGGATCTTCGACTCTCTGTTTTGTGTACCCTCTAGATTTCATTAGGACTCGTTTATCTGTTGATATAGGTAAAACGCTAGAGAATCGTGCTTACAAGGTTTTTATCTTCCAAAAATTTTTGTAAAGCTTTTCATTGCAGGGCTTCAGTGATTGTCTTGTGAAGACTGTTAAAAATGAGGGCGTTGTTGGATTATATCGAGGGTTCCTGATTTCTATTCAGGTATATCCAATATCCTTTCTCTGACTATTCACGAATTTCCCATTCACAGACATATTTCCTTTATCGAGCAGCTTATTTCGGCTTATATGATGCAATTCGAAACATGGTACAAACCGATAAAAAACACTTGCACTTCCTCGCCTCTTTCGGAATAGCTCAGGTTTTTGTGTTACTCCTTTCATTAAAAAGTTATTTCTGTTTAAGGGGGTTACTATTTGTTCATCTTACTTGACATATCCTTGGGATACCGTCCGAAGACGTATGATGATCAAAGGGTCTTTGAGCCAAGGAAGAGCATTCGCTTCAGCGAAAAAAATAGTAGCGGATGAAGGAGTTCGAGGATTGTTCAAAGGCTCTTTAGCCAATGTGTTCAGGTACACTGCTGATATGACTGGACAAGCATACAATAATCGATGATTACAGAAGTAGTGGTGGTGCTCTTGTCATGGCCATTTATGAAGAGATTCAAAAATATTTGTGAATACAGTATTAGGTCCTTGGGTTAGTTTCCAGCTCCAGTTGAAATTTTTGGATCGAAGTTCTATAGTAGGATTTATCGAAATTTTTTTTTGAGATCTTTTCAATAGCTTCTATCCCTCCCCGAAATATCCAATCCTAGTTTTTGCTCCATCATATCCCCCCGAAACATTCATATGTGCCTTTTTCTTTCAAACGTCCCGAGAATAGAAGTACTGCTAGAAATGCGATAGAGGTTGTTGTTGTTTATGTTTAGAAATCCTTTTTCTTATCCTTAATGCCAAATATGGTTTGCCGCAATTCAGAGGCCAGAAGTAGACTCCAGACCTGATATGTACTAAAGATTAAAAATTGCTCAAAAACCATGTGACTAATCAAGTTCTAGTCCCGACTATAGATAAAGCGCCTGGTTGATGATCTCGAATTTACAAATAGACAAATAGATCAAATGAATAGATTGTGTAATGGAAAGTAGACTTTGTTATGAATTAATTGAATCATCATATGTACCATAATAAGCAGTTGTTGTTATTTTTTCAAAGAAAATACATTTATCATCTATGAATTAAAGTTCCCTTTTCTTCGGTTGTTGTCCACTTTGAATATTTGAAGAAAGCATATCAATTCATTAATTTCTTTTACAGACCTGCAGACAATGCTATGGGAAGGATTATGGTGAGCTTTATAGGCATTGGTAATTTCATCCGGCATTTCAGTTAATTTGTTGGTTATGGCTCCTTCCTCAAATCTTAGCACAAACTTTAAATAGAGATCCTTTCCGAATTGATTTCGACGAAAATATTTTGATATCAGTAACACAAGTAAAATAATTTTCTGGGAGTTAGCAATTGAACTCTGTTTTGAGGATGATATTGAAAGTGCTCGACATGATGTTCGCGAAATGTTTTATTTTGGTTACAACAACTACATGAAGTTTGCATATCCAGCAGACGAACTCGATCCTATTCACTGTACGGGTAGAGGACATGACCATTCTGATCCGTAAGCTGCTAGTTTCCATTGAAGGATATCATAATTTCCTTCAGTTCAAACTTCAATATCAATGATGTTCTCGGAGACTTTTCGTTGACCCTAGTTGATAGTTTAGACTCTCTTGTCGTATTCGGTTAGAGAATCATGTTTCTGTTTGCTTCAGTTTTGTCTGATGTTCCAGGTGATACTCAAGCTTTCAAAGAAGCCGTTAAACTTGTAATCAACACGGTGCATTTTGAAAAAAATACAACAGTACAGCTCTTTGAAGCAAATATACGGTATTCCTAAAAAGACTTGGCTCACATTCAGTGTTATTTCAGAATGATCGGCTCTCTGCTATCTGCTCATTTGATAGCTTCCGATTCTTCCAGATTATTAGGAGATTTTTATATGAAAGAGTATGACGGGGAGCTTCTCTCATTAGCTCATGACTTAGCCAATAGACTTATGGTTGCTTTTGAAGGGACCAACACTGGTAGGGTTTGACTAGTTTGCCCTAGATACTTGCTACTCTCAGGTATTCCATTCACTCGGGTTAATTTGGTGAAAGGGGTTCTACCTGATACTATAAACGAAACGTGTACTTCAGGAGCGGGATCGCTATTACTAGAATTTGGTTTTGTTAAGCTTTTTAAACTAGGCATCACAGTCTGTATTTCAGGCATATTATCTAGACTAATCAATGATCCCACGTTTGAACAAGCTGCTCGCAATGTAAATAGAAAGTTATGGAACTTACGTGATCCTAAAACGGGACTTTTAGGTGAGAGAGAAGTTGAAAGCGAATGCAGCAGATCCCGCGCTTGCAATTTTCAAAAAAGAAAAACACATGCATTTGCTAGTATTCTAATGATATGTAACACTCAGGGAATCTAATTGACATACAAACTGGGAGGTGGGTCGGGACATTATGCGGTTTGGGAGCAGGTCTCGATTCTTTCTACGAATATCTTCTTAAATGTAAGTTGATAAACAAGTTCTATCCTACATCATCCTTTAGCTTACATAATGTTTGGAGATTCCTCTGATCTAGCGATGTATAATGAAGCTATGGACACGTTAATGAAGCATCTGCGACGTGGGCGGTATTATTAGCTATTCTCTCATTTTTTTGAAGAAGTCTTTTTCTTTTACAGCAAACACTGTCGGAGCGGAGTGGGTGATCATCCTTTATTCGTGAATGTTGACTCTCGTGATGGCAGCATGATGACGACTTGGATAGATTCTCTTCAGGTTTTATGAGGAAAGGGAATTGCAAATGAATAATAAATGAATGTTTAGGCAAGCTTTTCCGGATTATTAGTGTTAGAAGGCAAAGTAGAAGAAGCTATATGTCAACACGCATTATATTACGCTATTTGGAAGAAATATGGCGTTTTGCCTGAGCGTTATAATATTAAACTTCAGTAGAGTTTGAGTAGTCGAGATTGAAGTTACATCTTTATTTTGCAGAAGACCAGATGTGAATTTCTACCCATTAAGACCAGAGTTTGTTGAATCGACATATATATTATATAGAGCAACGAAAAACCCTTTTTACTTGAAAGTTGGTATAGAAGTGATGGATTCATTAAAGGCATTAACGAAGGTAGCATCAACAACAATACATAAATAATCTCTTATATAGGTAGAATGTGGTTTCGCTACTGTACACGATGTTCATGACGGCTCTCTCGAAGATCGCATGGAATCATTCTTCCTGGCAGAGACTTTGAAATATCTCTATTTGGTAAGTTCGAAGTGCCGTTGATTTCACTCGAATGTCTTCTTCAGTTGTTTGACTTCTCCAATCTTGCGAACGTGAACGAGCATAAACTTCTGTTTTCCACGGAGGGGCATATATTTCCTATTGATCATAGGTTCCGTAGTATACAGAATCAGGCTGTTAAACAGAAACCTGTTTTTCTTCCATCAGCCATGGGGCACGAGGCAGTAGTTGAAGGTAGTGAATTGCTATAACTATTCTACTGATTGATTAATTCATTTTAGGCGTTCCCAAACATAGTCAAACATCTCACAATGCTTCTTGTGAGAATCTTTTAGATTTAGACAGTTTCTTACCTCCCTTAAACATCGAGCATATGATGCAACTTTTCGATATGATAGGTGTTGAACCAGATTTTCTCTAATAATTTTGTATAATAACGTCTTCTGTGATTTCTTGTCAGGTGTATTATGGGTTTAATTTAATTTTTTGTGATTACGAAGTGATTATCTTTTACTTCTTTATGATTTATCAAGCTGATAGTTTTTGTTTTTTCCTTATTACAGCTGACGCACAGCTGTCGAAGCACACGGATGCTCAGTCGATAGAAAGTTTCAAGTATTGTAAATTCTTTTACTGATATTCACTTCTCTTCGATTTTTGAAGGTAAACATATCGACTTGTTACCTTTACATATCTGTCAACATTCCCTTATTAGGCTTCTTTTTAATTCAATGAACATTCGGTTTTGTTTTCTTTCTTCATACTACATCATTGCTTGTTGGCTTCAATTCTATATCAAGAAACGATCATTTCAGTCGTCCAAGTTTTGTATTTACGCCGTTTTCATCAAGTCATTTGGCATCTCATTTCTAGTTTTAAACGAAGTGATATTTCTTCGAGCAAGATTTTACTTATCTTTGATTTTTGGTTCGACTTCCCTGTTTGGTTTACATTCACTAAGGTCTGCTCTTATCAGACATCAACATACAATGTGAGTGGTCGGCTTCTGATAGTTGATGCTCGACTCCTTCAACTTTTTCTTTTGTTTTTGAGAACTTCATCTTCTTTTCAGCTGTCATAGTCCTTGCATTGTTGTCGTTGGTCTGCTCATGTCCACTCTTCGATTGGGCCCATGTAGCTTCCCATTGATCCTTTTTTTTCCCACAAAAAGCCGTTAGGTCGGAAACAAATAGTTTTTGGCAAGCTCTAACAGCACCATGAGTATCCATTTTTCTTTGAGAATGCTAGGTAGAGAAGAAGGATGTAGGTTCGAATACGTCCAATCATAAGGTGAACCTGCCTTCCGGCTGCGTATCATGCAAAAGATTGTTCCTCATCAAAACGAAAACATTTCTTTGCTTTTCTTTTCTTCGAAACGAACTTCATTCTGTATATATTAGGAAATTGAATTTATTTTGCACCTAATGTTCTTCTATTGATTTTCTTTTTATTTTCCACACTGCCGTGGAAATTGACTAATGATTCTGAAACCGCTGTTCTTGACCGCTAGCAAGACCAATGACTCGTCTAGTCGCAACACACTTCTACTAATCATCTCCCTTTTAGTTCCAAACTGTCTCTTTATGTGAAAAGATAGACGAATATTTGAGTTGACGCGAAAGATTTTCTTCGTCTTCGTCTTTTTCATTTCTTTTTTGTCTTTATTAGTTTTAGCTTTATTCTCAGCTTATGGTTTATGCTAAACGTTTTCTTTTCATATAATCGGTTTTATCCAAAATGTGCCATTTCTTGAGTTCCTTTCGTTGCCTTCGTAATCTATCGTCTGTTTTCTTTAGATAGATTCGTTCGAACCCTTCCTGATCCTCTTGAATGACTTTCTTGTTATACTTCTTCCGATGTTATTACTCTTTCTGCTGTTCTTTGAAAACCCTAACAGCTAATTTCTAATGAAATTTCAGCAGCACCATGCCCCGCAAGCATTTGCTTGCTTACCTCTACTCTCATTCTGTAAATAATTCGTTGAATGTAATAGGAAAGCGAATAGCTTATTCACAAATTAGAGTTGAATATTATAACTATTCATGTGTTCATTCTTTATTTCCAGAATCAATGTTCATCCAATCAGCCGTCATCTTCTACAGCTGTATTCATGGAATATGAAAGAGGTCTTCCTCATTTGACAGTGCCTTTGCCATCTAGACAAGAGCCCTGTCGATTTTCTCTAAAACCTATTTCTGATACCGTTGGCTCACTATGCGACAATTTGAAGTTTGAAGATAAAGGGTTGGATTTCGCTGCCATTTACTCACCTGGTCAGAGATTAATTCGCATTCTCACAAGTTTTGTTTTCTAGAAGGCATAAGAGTGGCCAACTCAACAAGTATCGAACATCTATTGCTGTACGGAAGCTTCAAGATTCGGCTAAATGACAAATTTTATGATGTTTCCATTCCATCATTATCAAAAGATATTCACATTAGTAGTGATCAGTAAATTCTTCTCTGTGTTCTCATTAATAGCTTTTCCATTGCAGAATGAGGCAGTTGGATGATTTAAAAGCCACCATTGCTACCTTACATGCCTCACTATGTATTGACGATTTTAAGATTAAACGAGAACAGCTCATAATAAAGCAATTGGAAGTAGCTGAAGCTGAACTGAATTCTTTAATTATGGTCAGCTTCTAATTGTTTATGTTGCTTATTTTAATTAACTTGCAGCATAAGCTTAAAATTGAACAGGAATGCGAAGCTCATGCAGAGCGGGTTATGTGGTGCTGTTTCTCACTTATGGGAATTCAAACAGGTCTTCTAGTAATTTTAATTATTCAAATTAACTATTTTTAAGGAATGTTTGCTCGTTTGACATGGTGGGAATATTCTTGGGATATTATGGAACCTGTCACATATTTTGCTACGTATGCCACGGTCATAGCGACCTTTGGTTATTACTTATACACTCGACAGGTTTCTCTCTAGAGGAAGCATCATTTATTCCTAACTTCTGTTTAGTCTTTTGAATACCCAACAGCTCGTGAGCGTATTTTCACGAAAGCATTCTATAGAAGAGCGCAGAAACAGAAATTCAATATTGTCAGGTATAATGAACTCGTAGAAGAGGTTGGGCAATGTGAAAAAGTGTAATTATTTGAATCATTTGAAGGTAGAAGATTTGAGACGTCAACTGAAGAGAATTCGCGATCCAATCTTCCAACATCTTCCTGTCAGCTATTTGAGCAGGTTTGTTCGTTAATTTGTATGAATCATCTCAATTAGACTTTTTTAAGGTTTGATACTAACACTGACGTTAGCAGAGATATGAACGAGAAATTATAGTTTTTCCATATTAGGTTGTGACTAATAGATGTATGAAAGAAATATTTTCTTGTAAATTAACTATTCTTCGAATAACTAACTTTGCTTCTATTTTATGTTCAAAACGTAAAGTAATATTTATGAACTAATGTAGCCTTTTTTGTCCTTCAGTAATGAATTTAATAAAGTTTCACGGGTTTTTTCCTACATTTTTATATTCACGTTATCTGTTGTAGCTGTCGTGATATACATTCGCATTTTCAAAGAGCTATTTATCGAGATATTCTCCAACTACTACAGAATACTCTTATGCTGAACTACATGTAGTTAGGTTTCTATTATTGCTAGTAATGAAACAGCCCATCTTCACTGCTCGTTGAGAAGAAAAAATTGGGTCGTTAATGTTCAGTTGTTGTTTACCTCGGAAATGTGATTATTGAGATATCTCAAGGAGTAGTGATTTGAAGAATATTCCAGAGGGTTTCTAACTCCATGTTTTCTCGCGCATTTCTATTCTATCCCCAGCATGAATGCTAACTAGCTAAACATTTTATACATTCCCGTGCGGCTTACATGCCCTTTTCCGTAATTACACGCCTGTGCTTGATCGTTCATGATATTTCATTCCTCACTCAGCGTACGTGTTGGCTGGTCGTGCACGAATTTTCATTCCTCACTCAGCGTACGTGTTGGCTGGTCGTTCATGAATTTTCATTCCTCACTAAGCGTACGTGTTGGCTGGTCGTTCATGAATTTTCATTCCTCACTCAGCGTACGTGTTGACAGGTCGTTCATGATATTTCATTCCTCACTCAGCGTACGTGTTGGCTGGTCGTG
>CALQYR020007225.1:154875-246697 GCA_943334845.2 Auanema sp. JU1783
CGAACCCGCGACAGCCAGATTAAGAGTCTGGTGCTCTACCGACTGAGCTAACCGGGCTGTGAATAACCTTCTTTCTTATTTATTCTTAAACTTTTTACGTGCGTTTCTTCATGTTGTCTCGGTACAAACAGCCAGACGTCATTTCCAGCGTGAACGGCTGTACTTCGATTCAGGCAGTCATCAATACAGAAAACTAAGAAATGTGATGAAGGTTTTCGTTAGTGTGTGTGTATGCGTCCCTAAGAGAGACAGAAAGTCATGTGTGAAAAATAATTTTTGATAAAAAGGACAAAGATACACCTGATATCACGCTTGAGGACGGAAAACAGGAAACGTAACTCGAGATATTTTCACAACATTTTTAATGGAGCCGCTGAGCAACTGAGCAAATCAGTTTATTAGCTTCTTGACCTTTTTGCATTTTGTTTGCAAACGGTTTGACCTCAACACATATTACCATCCTTATCGCACATAGATGATGAAGAGTAGGCAGTTGATGAGCAGAAGCCATTGATTGTTGGCAACATTATTCATTTTTTGGTAATGTTGTCGAAAAATCAAAAATAATCAAAATAATAAAATGTTTGTTTACATCTAATGTCTTTAACTCCGTCTATCAATTGTCACATATTCATCACATTCATTCATTATTCATCCTTTCACAATACCGCCTAATAATGAGACAGACAATTGCAATTCTTCTTTACTACTAACTTCTTTCTGTCTCTTTCTCTCTCTCTTGATCTTTCACTGTTTCACTATCCCTCTTTCTATCTCTCTCTCTCTCCCTCTCTCCCTCTCTCTCTCTCTATTCCCTCTCATCGTTTTCCCTTCTGGATGTCATCTGTTTCTCGCGCTCCTCACATCATGATTCTTCTCAGAACTGTTAATCGAAAGACATCTGGTCCTTATTCATATCTATTTATCCATCCCACCACATATCGTGTAAATGATTTCGAGACTGTAAATATCCTCTTTTATAACCTCAAATTATACTCCCATACTCGATTCTCTCAGTTTTCGTCCATCATCTCCCGATAACCTTATACATTGAAAACTGTTTGCTACTTTTCTTTCTTTACAAGAAGTTCACACGTTAAGTTAAAAGAACAATTTTCCTCATCTTCGTCTCCCATATAATCCGGTCCGGCTGACCCGTATTCTACTAGGGCAAAGCCATTCTTCGCCTATCGTTGACTTTTTGCATCTTTCCAACCAACCTATAACTTGTTATTATCCATTTATGGTAACAAAGACTTTCCCTTTCCCCAAATCTTCATTCAGCTCACTATATTTCTGTAATGTTCAGTTAGATCTGTGGATGGCCATTCAGAAGCCATTTATTCTCGTTCATCCTCCAGCCGTCCCTTTCCTTCCCCCCCCCCCCCTTGCAGTCATCCCCAGCCCACCAAACCATCTGTCCACTTCACTTTCATTGAATTCATCCTAGCCATTTCATGTTTCCGTTCTGTTTTCCGTTCGACCACCTGACCGATTCTTCACCTATTCCGTTCATTTTTTCATTTCAGGAATTATGCCTAAAAGGATAGTTTTTTTGGCTTTTTTTCTTGAATATTCGTTAGTCGTGTCACTGTCTTCACCTTACTCCATTGAACGTAACTCAGTCTTTCATGGAAAAATACTGAAAAATGAGAAAATCTCCAATCTCAACATGTGTGTCACTGACTGTTCACTCGTAAGTTTCATTTTGAAAGACAATTTCGGTAAATTGTAAAACCTTATACCTTGTTCCATGTTCAGATGAGTGAATGCGAAGGATTCAATCTAGTCATTGATTCAGCATATCAAATATTTTGTCTTCTGATGAAGGAAGATGTACAACAGTCCGAAACAAGACATCTTCTAAAGAAGACCATTCTGATGTCTGGACGTAAACAACATTTGAAAAGTAGTTTCAATCATTTTCCCATCTAATCAGCTTCTGATTCAGATTTCAACTGTTTAGAGCGAAGTTTTGCTTTTGAAACATTCAGGAATCGACGTCCATCTCATCCTGATGACGTATTGAAATCATTTAACTCTTCGTCCATCACGGATTGTCTAAATGAATGTCTACATACGTAACTTCTTGTCAAACTTCATATTGAATATTACTTCCTTGTTTCAGAGATAGTTGCTTATCAGCTGTTTTTAATTCGAAGGATTCTGTTTGTCTTCTCTCCAGAATCTCTATCAACTACGTTTATAATGTGAGGAAAACCTTCATTTATGATGAAAATTATGATATTTATGAGAATAATTGCTTTAAAGGTATTTAATTTAAATCTTAATCATCTTATTTTTGTCTTAAAGTGCCTATTAACGAAGGAGCTTGTTCATGGATGAGAGTTAAATATGGAGGGATTCCTGATCTCTTTGATTCTCAGCAAACAGCTCATCATGTTGATCATTGTGAACAGCTATGTCTCCAGAGATCACAAACATCAGATATCTGCAGGTTTTCAAGTCACTAAGTTGCATATAACATTTCCTTTGAAGGTCTTACACATTCGACCAAACAAGGAATCTATGTTTGATGTCATCGAGTAATTCTCGGATTATGGGAAGAAGTCCATTGGAATTTCAGAACAAAAATTATTTTCACGGAGATTTAGATGATTGCATGGATCGTAAGTACCTTCATGGTTTTTCAAGAAAGAAAAAATTAAAAAAAAAAAGAACTAACAAACGCTTGTCATCTGCTATGTCGTCTCTCTAACGACCAACGAATGACCCAAATCTGATGGACAATCGTTACATTCTCTCTGTAATGACCGTTCTCTCTTTCTTCCTTTGAACCCTTACCCTCTCTTCATTACTCACTTCCTCTTCCTTTTTTTTGGCTCTCTGAACATAATAATTGCATGAGGAAAATGATTTTTATTTTCAAAAGCATAATTGGAACAAGAACCAATTTCTAATGAATAGTCAAATGAAAGGAAACGTGGAGAGAACTCATTTTTGTATTTTTCAGTTTCGCTTAAATGTCGTTTGGAGCATTTGGATGTTGAAGGATGGACTTTAAGACAATTCTCGTGAGCTAATCATATCATTAAGCTTGAACTCAATTTCATTTCCAGAGGAAATTTGAAAACTAAGCGTTCCCGCGATGTTATATGTCATTCAGATGTTAAAAAAACATTCCGATTCTCATCGAAATTCGATTATGAATCTTGTGGATTGAACAGAGTTGTAAGTTGCTTTTGATATAAAAAGATTTCCACAAGGAAGTTCAAAAAGAAATGCAAAAGTGATAGAGTGTTTGTGAGTAAAGAGAGAGAGAGATAGTAAGAGAAATAGAAGAGCAACCATTCTGAAACTCAAACGTTCAAATAATGTGAAGTTCAGGTAGTAAATTGAGTTCCACGTGAATCCACGTCTATTATGTAAATGAAACAAATCGAAAGTCTGAGAAGCACTCCAAAATAACAGAGTGCATTCGCACGAATAGTTTTTTTTTCTTTCCAGAAAGAACCAATCGACGCTTACCATGGATCTATTCATTTGAAAGAAGGAAGCACTTCACTAGTTACAGTCAGAGATAAAGTGCTACAAGTTGAATGTCGCATACATCCTCAAATCGAGAAGTATGATAGAGTGTTATCAGTAAACATGAATGTTTCTGATTCTGAGAACTCTCGTCTGTTGTAAGAAAGCAAGTTGACATCAACGATGAATAGATTTATTTAGATCTGAAAAAGTGATAATACTTCCGAAGCTTAACGAGAATCCAGTTCCGAAGTTCAGCTTGTCAGGTACGAAGAGAATGAAAGGATGGTCCCGGCTGAAGTTAACTTCTTTTCTTTCAGTTTTATCAGAAAATGGAAAGGCTGCCGATAAAATTCGAATTGGAGAGAAAGCCTGGTTAAGGATTCGAATGAACTCTAAAGAGCCTTCAGGCTCTTTTCTGGTGACCAAGGTGATCGCTAAAGAGATTCTGACAAACAGAACGATGGAATTAGTTGATTCAGAAGGGTTCGTTCAGATGGATGAAGGAGATTGATAAAAACTGAATACATTTCAGATGCGTTTCTGTCAATGAAAGCGTAATCGATTTCATTCATTTAAATAATTCAGCTCCTGCAATAAGCTTCCGCCTGAACGTTGGAGCCTTCAAGCGAGAGGTGATAGATAGTTGAATGAGAACTAAAAAAATCAAAATTTTGAGCAAAAAAATGTAATTTTTCAGTCTGAATTAATATATCAAGCGTATGTGGTGGCTTGTGACAAGAGCTGTCAACCTAGCTGCAACAAACATTTGTTTGAGCAGAAAGCAACAGCTTTGTAAGCTTCATATGCTAATTTGAATTTTGAATTTATCATATTTTTCCTCTTTTTCAGAATAAGTTCACCCATTGCAATAGTTGAACGGCAGAAAAGGTCAATAACAGCTCGTCAAATTGAACTTTCACAAGATATATATAAGGTTCGTGAAGATTAATTAGGATATTATATTATTTATTAAAAAAATAAAAATTTTGAAGGTTTATGCAAATAAGCTGCATGTACTTGGATCATCTGATGATACGATAACATCAGAGCATGTCGAAAAGATATCATATAATTCACTTGAATTTTCTGTTCAACGTTGTTTTGTTGATGATGTCACATGTCTCTTTACGGCTTTACTAGGATTTATTCAGCTTTTCCTATTCGTTGCTTGCTTTATCAGCATGTATTGCTACTATATGGTAAGTTCTGTTGATGTTCTTAACAAACTACTCACACAATCTGATTTAAGCAATGGCGACGATATCAATTAGCTCGAAGCTCAATGAATCAGATTCAAATACAACAAACGCTCAAATGAGATCTCATAAAAACCAAGAAAAGCATAACTAGATGATATTCTATTATGAATATATATAGTATATGATCTATTCATGTTATATCTGTGCTATCCTTTACCACAAACCAAAATCTACGAGGTACATGTCATGACTTTCAAATAAAACTTTATTATGAGCAAATGGAATGATATGAATTAAAAAGATCTTTCATGTGTTGTTACAGGTTGTTTTATCTGAAAATAAAGTAAAATAAATAAATGTCTTTTAAAGAGCTTATTATTATTATTATTTTTGATTGTTTTTGATTGTTTATAAGTACCCGAATAATTGTATTTTTGGCATTTTTTGTGACTTCCGGATGTCCACGTCGTCGTTTGAGACTTTTAAGCAAAATTTCTTTGAAACATGGATTTAACCATGCGTAGAGTATAGGATTGACAACATTCGTTAACATGGCAATGCTTAAAAACAGATTTATAATTAAATATACTATGGAAGAGGAATGAAAACTTACAAATGGGCTGTCATAGATACTATATAAGTATGATCCATATGATCATAATGAAAGTAGGCTTCATCATATTCAATCATTAAGCCAATGACATTATGTGGTAGCCAGCAAACACCGAATAAGAGAACCTGTAACATTCCATGTAAGGTATTGCTTCAACTTGCATCCTCACCATCGATACCAATATCATTGTGGTACGACGTTGTTGAGCTAATACTGTCATCTTTTGATTTTTCTCAAATTCACATACAGAATTACGATGTTCACCGCTATCATCCTAAAAGTGAAGATGAAGAATAATTTAGAATAATGAATATGAAATGAGTTTATATATTAAACATACAGGAATGTTTGAGTTGCTTGTACTTGAAGCTGTACTATGTGGCCCAGGTGTATTACTGGTTGTTGCATTCTCAAGCAGCTGTGTTCTTTCTGATATTTTTTTCAATTTTGATTCAGCTCTAGAAAAGTGTTAGATGTATGATGAATGTAATGAATTTAAATTTTCATAAAAGTGAGACAACCTACCTTTCACGTAATCGACTGAATAATTTGTAATAACAGACAGCCATGGTAGCGAAAGGAAATAAGAATTGCATAAGAAGTACTAATATGGCATATGACTTTCTAACTTCAGGTAGCGGCCATTTCTCTGTGCAATACTATAAACATAACATATATATGAATATAATATAATATAGTATGATGTTACTTCTCCACATAATCCTCGTATTTCAACTACCTCCATGTACCATCCATATGGCATGCACACGATAACGCTGGCTATCCATAAGCATAATGAAACTATAGAAGCTCCTCTCGTATTAACAGGATGTTTATGAGGACGAACAACGAGATTATATCTATTTATAATATAATAGTTAACTACTTCATAATCCTATCATTACCTATCATAAGCAATAGCCGAATGTGAGAATGTTGAGACGAATATGGAAGCACCCTTTAATTAAATAATTTTTTTTTGTTGATTCGGGAAATGAATTAGAGAAAGATATTGAAAAAAGAGGGGGTGGAAGTATATAAAGAGGGTGGATGACGAGAACAATTGAAAGGAAAGAAAGTAAGTAATAATAGAGAGAGAGAGAGAGATATATAGTTAGATAGATAGAGAGAGAAATCGTTAGAGAGAGAGAGAGAAAGATTAAAGAAAGAAAAGCAATTTACCTGAACTAAAGGCAATAATTTGCAGACTGGTGAAGCAAAAAACCATGTTTTATATACGCTGGTTATAGGAGTGATTGGTAGTGATGTTAAGCAGACGAGAATATCACTGATGGCCAAGTTTGATATAAAAATATTCTGAACAGTCTGCAGTTGACGATGACGAAATGTTAATAATCTGAATAATGAGTAATGATTATTGTTATATGTTTAATAAGCTTACAAGATTGCAAAGTTTCCTATTAAGCCAAGAACAAATATATGAATATATAATGTAGCAAAGATTATCATAACAAAAGGCTCATTTGTAAGATCTGGATGTTGGTCCACATAATCATCACATGTTGTTTCATTTCTCATCTGAATTAATTGAAAATTATTTTAACAATAGCTAACAGGAAGCTTAATTCAATTCAATTATTTTTCTCTTATAAAAATATAAAAGTTTGAAGATAAAATTAGAAGAAGATGAAGGAGTCACATTCATACGCACCTATTATGGAAATTCAGATACTATATATAGTGGAAAAGAGAGGGAGGGAGGATCAAAAAATATACACACACACAGAGAGAAAGAGAGAGAGAGAGAGAGACAGAGAGAGAAAGAAAGAAAGTGAGAAACAGGGTTAAAGAATGACGAGCATTTGGCAAGTCATGTTGTAGTGGTGTGAGGGAGGAGTGATTATGAGGTTGAGAACTGAAAGACAGACCGTTCACAGCGACCAACGATTCAAAAATGAAAGAACACGTGTTAAGTAATACGTTACGTGAATCAACGTGGAATATGTAAATGAAGAAATGAAGTAGTTGTGGATGAAGAAAAAAACATTTTTTTTTCTTCTTCTTCTACCACTGGTAGAAACTGATGTTTGAATGGACAGCATATGCAAATGAATCCATTTTGGGGGTGTTTTTTTAACTTCAGAATGGGATGAGAAAGTTTTGAAATTCAAATAAAAAGTGGCAAATAAGATGAGGAAGAGAAGTAAACGCAAAGCACACACATACATACACATAACCAACATCACATCAGAAGCTTATCAACGTTGATTTGTGATGAATTAAAATAAGGAAATTCCTTTTCTTCTTCATCTTCATCTCCACATTCACATGTCTATTTTTAAAAATAAAAACGTTTTATTAGAAAGAGAATAATTTCTTTTATAAGAAGACACAGATATTGTTCATTCATATATGTGCATATATAGTTAACTTATATGATATAATTAAATATTTATTTTATAAATATTTGAGATCAGAATGAGAAGCTTAAGGTTTCTCTTCATCTTCATTTTCCTTTTTTGTAATTCAACTCTCTATTTCTTTCTCTCTCTCTCTCTCTATCTATCTATCTCAATGCTTTTCCTTCCTCTTCAGGACGAAGCTTTATGAAGCTCGTCCAAGTGGTAAAAAGAACATCAGAGAATTTGATTATTCACAAGACTCTCTCTATCTCTCTCTCTCTCTCTCTACCTCACTTTTACTCTGTGAAGCTGAGTAACTCTCTCAATCATTCAAATCATTTTTCCTCTTATTTACTTTAGAGAAGAACAAAAAAAGACCTCATTTCTGAGAGCATAAGGAACTTTTCTCGCAAATCATCCAAATATGGCTTAAGGGGCGTGGTAATAAGCATTTAATGAAATAATAATGTCGTTTTCTATCTCATTATAATTAAATAAACTATAAATTTTATAGGAAAAACTATAAAAAAGTAAAAACCTATATGCTTAAATGACAGTGTAGGAGTCATGGAAAAGGAAAGAGAGAGAAAGAGAGAGAGATATGGAGGCTGAAGAGAACTCAGTTTCAATGGCTTGGGAAGAAAAATGAAATAATTATCAAAATTCTCATAATTATCTTTCTTTTGTGAAAAGTTCAAAGAAATTATTTCTTGAAATCAATGACAGTCAATAGAATCATCTTAATTGGGTTTCTTTATTATGAAAAATATTTATAAAGGAAGGGTTAAGGAAAAGAGAGAGAGAGAGATAGAGAGAGAGGGAGAGAGTGATGTAGAGAGAGAAGATCGGAAAGTAACCATGATACACTGGAAGTAAAAAGGGAGGGAGAGGGTGGGGGGCAGAAGAGAAAGCAACATAGAGAGGGAGGGGAATGGAAAAGATATTTTTGTGCTTAAGAAGAGCAAAGTAACAAGCAGACTAGAGAAGGGGAGCAGTTCATCTGATGAAAAATAGGGAAAAATCAAAAAGCTAATGAAGTTTAGATAATTGAATGGATAAATCACTCCATTTCATAGAATCAAAGAGCTTTCAAAGGTTTTTTCTCTTTTTCCAATAACTTTCGGACTGAAAGTAAGAGTATGAACCGTTTTCGGATGAGATTCAGCTGTTGCGACAGATGACAGATGTTTTCATAAAAATATTTGTAAAATATGTTAAAAAGCTGTTTCAAGGAATGGAAAGCGTGGGTTTCCTTCATTTGCTCTGCGACTAATCCACAAATTACAATATTTTTAAAGTTAAATTTTTTTTCTTTTTTTTGGCAATGGCAGTGTAGAGAGAGAGAGAGAAAGAGAGAGAAATGGAATGGAAGAGAAACAGAAGGACAGAGAGAGAGGAATGTGGAAGAAGTTGTCAAAAATCTCTTGTTGAAGCACACAATATGCTTCGTTTGCTCATATTTGGGCAGTTAAGTTACTCATCCAATTGAATCTGAGGACATAGGAAGAAAGAATTTTTTTCTTTCTCTCTTCGTTTTCTTCATTTTCTCTTCTTTTTTTTACTTTCATTTCTGACGTTTTCTTTCCTTCCACCAATGATCTTCCGATGCCTTGTCGTCGTCGTCGTCGTCGCTGTCGTCGTCATCTTCGTCATGATGATCGTCGTCGTAGTCTTTGCCGTTGGGTCGTCGTTGTCATATCCACCTTCTACATACTCACTCTCTCTTTCTTCCTTTCTCTCAATCTTTTTGCTTTTTTTTCTCTTCATAAAAGGACATGAATTGAAATTAAAAATTGAAAAGGAAAAGATTTGAAATTGAATATGAAGAAGAAGAGAGATCAAACAAAGCAGTTTGAAGTCTTTTCTGAGGTCGACCCAAGCTTCTTGTTCATTAATTTTAATTTGTAACAAGAATCTAATTGCAAACAAAAGTTTTCATGAATAAAACAATGAGCAAAAAACTAGAATTGGTTTTGAAGAAAAGGAGTTTCAATTCTGTGAAATCTGTAATCTAATAAAGGAGGAATAAAAAAAAGGAAAGCAAGGCGTCTAGTGGATTATATGTTAATATTATTTTCTTATTAAGAGAAATATTTGTGAATAAAATTAGCATAAAAGCTTATTATGCTAATTTGTAGGAAAACAGTTAAAGGTAGTGAGTGTACAGAACGAAAGCTTCTCAGTGATGACGGAGAAGAAGGCAAGACCATCATGATGATGATGATGCGTTTGGTAAGAAAACAAAAATTAGAACTGAAAAGTTTTCAATTTATTTCAACACAAATTGATGGTTGAGATGGCCAGGGATGTCTATAAGTGGCGGAGATACTGCGTTTCTTTCAAAAACCCAATAGATCTTTCAGCTTAAATGAAAATAATGTGAAAGAAGCATGGAGGCTTGGAGTAGAAGAAGAGAGGGAAAGAGGGAAAAAAGGAGGGAGAGAGGGGTGAATAGATAGAAGGGTGGGTTTGATGGAGAAGCTAAAAAAGAAGAAGAAGAAGAAGAAAATTGGGTAAATTAGCGATAAGGAAAAAAGGAGCAACAGAAGGAGGAGGAGTAGAAGAAAAAAATTTCTTTTTTTGTGTTCTGAATTGAGATGAGAAGATGTTTAAAAAAAGAAAATGAAAAAAGCATTTTGTGGTGTGACGAATGAATGAAGAAGCGAATAGACAGAGAACAACCGTTCAGCTTCAACTAAATGCTGATAAATGAGATGAGTAGCGTGTATAAGAGTACGTGAAAGTTCACGTAAAATGCAAATGAATTTGTAACATGGACGAGTAAGGGAATTGAAATAAAAAACTGCAAATAATTATGTTTTCATGAGGCTTTTCATGAAAAAAGATTGTACTAAACGTTCACAGCTTAAAACAGGTTGAAGATCTTGCAAGTTGAGAGAGAGAGAAATACTGAAGTAGATAGATAGAAATAGAATTGAACAGAAAGCTAAGATGAAAGGAAGAAAAGAGTCAAACGACGCTATATATGAAAGACCTGAGAGAATAAAATGAAATATGAGAAAGACAAAGATAAGGAATTATATAGAAAACTATTAGGTATATTTAATGGATTAATGAACGGGGGAGAATTCATGAATAACCTCTTGAAAACAATAAGAAATTCAGTTAAGCATGAATAACAGAATGTCTGACGAGATTCAGGACAGCTTGAGTGTACATGAAAAATCTTTTTTTTTTCTCATTTTTTTGTCTCCTCATATGTTCCTTCAGTTACTTTGTAGCTGATGAAGAGAAATTTGAATTTGAAAAATGAATTACGAGTACCTTAGAAACAAGAGAATGTACTTTGAGGAAAAAAAATGGGAAAAGAGTTTTAAACAAAGAGAATTGGAAGAGGAAGATGCTACTCTTCAGAAATGAAAGTCTTTGTTATGATTGTGCTATCTCAACATTAGCTTAAGATTCATTTTATTGTTAGCTATAAGCTGAATAAGGTAATATTCAAGATATGACGAAGACGATGGGAACTATATAGAGAGGGAGAAATGCTTACAATGAGAAGAAACAAAAACAGCTTTTTTTCACAGATGAAGCATTTTCAGAAGACGAGCTGCAGTCAAAAAATGTGACAGAGGGTCAATTTCGAAAACTACGGGCTTTAGCCGATGAGTGGATCAAAAAGAGTGAATATAAAGAGAAAGAGAGAGAGTGATATGAAGAGAGGAATGTAGAAAAAGGAATAAAAGCAAAAAAAAAGAAAAAAAGAACAATTTGACTAAAAAAAACAAAATAATACAAGAGGAGGCAGAGGAGAAGCTCAGAAAATTCAATGGAAATTACATGAAAATCACAAGTTCTACGCTTCGATCTCTTCACATTTCAACAATTGACCGTCGTTGACGGAAATTCATTTATACGCAAAGTTCTTCGTTCGCGAAAAGACGATTTGTGAAAGCTTTAATATGTGTTTTGTTTGAATTGTAAAGAATATATATATATATGTATATATCAGAGATAGCAAAACAAAATAAAATATTTGTTGGTAAACACATGATCGTCTTCAAATATTTTCTTTTTTAATATTAAAGTATCTGTGGTTGGTAGAGGATGAGGCAGCAACGAGATGGAGAAAATGACGAAAGCTGACGAACGGATAAGAATAAGGATGAGAAGGAGGAGGTAGGGCATTGAGTTGGAAGGAAGTGAGTGGAAGAGGGGGAAGACTGCTTTCTCGTCTATGTCTTTAATGGATGGAAAAAAGGAGGAACGATGGGAGGTATATATGTAAAGATATGAAGAGATAGGAGGATTGCCAACGGAAATAGAGACAGCGACGGAATGGTGGTCGCTGATCAGAAGGACAAATGATTTTCGACGTCGTCGGCGCTGTCGTCAGATTTGGTCATATGCAATTCATATGTAATAACATCATTATTTTAAAGAAAAAAGCGATTGGTCATGAAATATGAATGAAATGTTGATGATTTTGAATAAAAATGATCAAAAAAAAAGTTCAAAGAATGGATGTAGTTGTTTGCCAATTAAGCTTACAAAACGATAATTCGTCGGATTAGTTCTCAAAAGCGCATTGGTTGAAAGATACTTTTTGTTTTTATTTAAAAAGAAGAAAAAGAGAACGAAGTCGGGACGAAGTTGAAAAATCTTTTTTCAATGCTTAATTATAAAACATTTTCGTCAAATGTCCTCTGGAATGATTTCATAGCTTTTGCGTGCTCATTTTCCATATCTAGTTGCTTATCTATTCACGTCATTCTTCTCCTCCTTTTCTCTCTCTATCTTTCTTTCTCTCTCTCTCAATTTTCCTACTTTATTCTGTTTGAAGCTTCTTTTTTTCCAAACTTCTCCTCCTAACTCTGACATCTCTCAATTTTCAATTATGCTTCTTCATCACTTAGCCGTTACCTATTGAGAGCAAAGCTTGATCAGTCAGCGTCAGTCCATTCCATTATGCAGACGAAAGTCGCAGAAATGGAAATAATTGCCTTTTATGACTATAAAGAGGTTTTTCTCTCTTAATATGTGTATAAAAAAACAATATTCATTAGAAGAGCTAATAGGAGCAAAGAGAAAAATTGAAGGGAAAAGTTTTTTTCTGCTCTTTCTCTTCTAAAGAATCTTCTTCAGAATACAAATGGTGGCATGCTTGTTGCGAACTTAAAGTTCACTAAACGTCCTTCCATCTCTTTCTTCAGGATTTCAATATTGGGCTTGTTCTCTCAGAACAAAAAGAGGGAGAATGAAACTTTTAATTAATTTTTAAATTTCAAGTAAACGCAAAAAGAAAAAAAAACTTGTAAAATTCAAATGAACCATAGAGGGACTGATATATTGCGTGAAGGAGGTTAAGAGAGAGGCGCCTAAGAGCGAACCGTCAGACGGGAACTCAAAGTCATAGCGAAATTGAAAGTCAAAATCCAAACAACTTCCCACACAAAATGTTTATTTTTGAAAGTGAGAGAGGGAGAAAAAAAAATTAACTTTTCATCAAAAAATCTGTTAAAGGAAATGAGAGAGAAAGAGGAAACAAAAAGCTTTCCTCTCTCATAACAGACAAAGCAATATTTATAGAGGGAGGATGAGAAGAGGGAGGGGGGGGGTGAAGAGAAGGTATTGAGAGAGAAACAAAAAGAGAAACTAAGAGAGAGAGAGATTGAAGAAGTGAAAAAGATGTTCAAAGATGAAAAAGGAAATTGTTTGAAAAAAAAGCAGAATTTCCAAACTTCAAGTACAGAAATCATTAGAAAACTTGGTTGCTTTTCAAATAAATTTGTTGTTTGAGATACAATAAAGGAAAATACTTTTTTCTTTTCCTTTTTATTGTATATCAAACATTGTTTTTTGTTTTAAAAAGAAATGAACAAGAAAGAAGGAGGGAGAGCGAGAGAGAGGAGATAGAAAGGAGGGAGAGAAATAGGTAGGTAGTGGAAGAAGAAAAGGAAATGATCATCATCTCAGCTACTGCTTGTAGCTTGATGTGTATGTATGTGTGTATGGTGAGCAGAAGAAATGGAAAAGATAATGATGGAGGAGAAGGAGCTTACCTCATGAGCCTTTAGCAGATTCATTTCAACCAGTTTTCGATGCATATCCATTATGAATTTGGTCTTATTCTCCGATTTAATCATATTTCGAATGAGAAATATATCTTCGGGAGATGGTACCGTCTTCATTCCCATACTTTGTCTGGACGTTCTTTAGTTCTGCTGCAAATAAGAAGAGTGTGTTTCAGATAAAGAATAATGAAATACGAATAGATTGAGAACAAGACAGAAAGTATAGTTAAGAGAGGCTGTAACAGACGGAACTACCTTCACTCAAAGCTTAACGTTTTTGAGAAGAAAAACAATTTGAGAAGCTTCTTTTTAAATTAGAATAGAAGAGCGTAATACATAAATGAGACAATGAGTAGCGGGAGGGGGGAACAAGCTTTAAGCTTTTTTTTTCTGTTCAAAGGGTTCGAAATAAGGAGAGAGGGAATGTGTGTAAAGAGATAGACAGCAAATGTGAGAGATGTCAGAGATGAAAAGAGGGTAAGAGTTAGCACAGAAGGAATGATATGAATGGATGAGTTACAAGATGTATTTTCCAGCTTTCTCCCTTCTTTAAATCTTTTCTAAGCAGATAAGTCCTTTGTAAGGATTATTATATGAGATTTTGGTAGAGAGAAGTGTAAGCTGCCAACAAATCCTCATTTTTTAAATGAATTTATAAAAATTCTTTTTGATGGAAATAATTAAAAAAGGCATGAGTCTAAGGCAATTATGAAGTGAAAGATGAATTCATGTCACTCATCAAGCTCAAAACTTATAAAAACTTGTCAGAGTGGCACCAAATGAGAAGCTTAATTAGCATAAAAGTTCATGGGAAGATATTTTACGTGACTTTCCACGTGATCTTTGTCATTGCTGCTGTTTCATTTCCATATGCTGCAGAAACAAAGAGAGCGGTTGTGCATTTGGTGAGGTGAATATGACATATCAGAATTCTCTTCCTTCAATCATTATAACTCAAAAAGCAAAAAGAAAAAAAGGAAATTCAAAAGAAAAGCACAGAAAAGGAAGTTTCTCATGTTCCAGACGACAGAAAACTGAAATTTGTCTAGAAAGAAGAAACATAATATCTAGATTAAGCTTACTTTATATGATATAATCAACGCAATATGACTACTAACCATAAGAAGCTCCGCCCCTTTTCTCCCAAAGTTGCAATTTTATGAGAATATCGTCTGATTAATTATCTTCCTTTTCTGTCAATTAACTTTCATATTTTTTTTCCAAAATTCCTCTTTCCTTCCTCTCACACTCTCTCTTATTGTATTGTAGAGAATGAGAGAGAGAGAGATAGAGAGAGAGAGAGAGAGAGGAATCCTTTGAAGTTTCAGATCAAATGGGCAAATAGAAGACTGTCAAATATGGACTACTTCTCCGAAAAATAAGATAAAAAGTGAATGAAAAACAAAATAAAAAATATTTTCTTTTTGTGTTTCTGACTCTGAAGAATTGAAAATTAACTTTTGGATGAAAAAAAAGTACATAAAATGACAGATTTTGTGGACTAATTGAAGATTGCAATCAAAGGGAGGACATTTGGAAACACAAGCGAAACAGACGCACACACACACACACACCCACAAAGAGTTAAAGAGAGAGTAAGATAGAGAGAAAGTGAATATTTAAAGATATGGATATATATATGTATATGTATAGAGTGAAGAGAGAGGGAGTTATAGATAGAGAGAGAGAGTGATTGTTATTCGGAAAAAAAAGAGGCAAATTAAGAATTTTAGAGATGGAAAAGACATCTAGAAGGAAGATGACATTCCAGATTCATTTGAAGACGTAAAAGGAAGTCACGCAATAGATGATTAAAGGACATTCTAATTTGCATACTTCTAAAAATATTTTTTATTATAAATGAATTTTGTAAAATATTTATTTTTCCATTCGTTTTATATTAATTTCTGTTTTGAAATTGTGTATATATGGTGTTGTGTGTGTGTGTGTGTGTGTAGAGTTGATTGAAAATGAAGAAGGATGAGTAGAATGAGAAGATGAAGAACGAAGACGAACACGATGATGAAGACGAGAAGGGGAGGAGAACGGGAAGACGAACCCTCCCGACAAAAAGATTTTTTCATTAAAAGCTTATAATTAATTTTTATAATTATAATTTTAAAGTTTAAAAGTTTAAAGTATGAAATTGACTAAAGAATCAAGAATTAGACGTCAAGCTCTGGAAATAATTTATGAGAAGGGACGAGTCGTTGAAATATTAGAAGAGAGGATGACTTCAATGGTATGCAAGGTGACAAAGCTTTTTTTTCAAAACTTCAGTCTGAGAAAAATGATTGAGAGGGAGGGATTGAAAATGCGAGAGGTGGGGGAGGGGGGAGGAGAAGTAAGGAAATAGATGAAGAGAGAATGCAATGAGACAGAGTAAGAAAGAGAGAGAAGATGAAAAAGAAAAAAGAAAGAAAAAGAAATACAACCATTTTTGACGTCAAAATTGTTGAAAATGAAAGATTGGCACGTGTAATTTTACGTGAATAGATGGTTGTCTTGAATTCGGCCTAGCAACGGGATAATTCACCTGAGCTCCCACCCCCCATGTCAAGGAAAGTATCGAATTTACCGAAATATTTTTGAAAAACAAAATATTATTCTTAGATGTTTAGATGTTCAAACCAGAGTGTATAGCTGAGAGATGTTCCTCTCCGTTTTATATAATTCTTAAATAAATTGTTTAGAAAACTACGAAAAAAAAAGTGTGAAAAAAAATTCTTGTGAACATCAGGGTGTGTGCAGCAAGAGTCAGCAGAGATTCGTGTGCAATTAGCTTGAACGGAATTTCCTTAATTGTGTATTAAAATAGACAATTTCTCTTTTTTGTCTTAATTTATTCATGAACTTGTAAATCAACGTGAAGAATATGTATATCTGAGAAATTCATTGACCCCGAAAGGTTTGAAGCAACGAAAAAGAGAAAATACGTTCTGATGCCCGTTGGAGAGTCAAAGGCGAGGCATGACGTGATAATCCACGAGTACTTGGGGCATCTGACATCACACTTCTATTACCTTTGCAAATTTTTTTTTAAAAAGAAGAGAAATAGATAGATTGATGTAGAAAGAGAAGTATGAACTCAATGATAAGGAGAGAGAGAAAGAGGGAGGTAGGGGAGGACGAGAACGAACTGAGGGAGGTGAGGAGGAAATGAGCAAATTGAACTATCGATAAAGGTGAATCGAAAGAGGATTATGCTGATGAATTGCTGATTTTCACACACCTGGTAAAGGTTCGGAGTCAGTTGTCATTCGTTTCGGAAATGCCGAATGCCTTTGAGCAGAAGAAGTGAGTTTTTTTTTTGTTTCACACACAGAGAGAGAAAGATAGAAAAGGAGTGAGAGGGAGATAGATAGATAGATAGATAGATAGATAGATAGATAGATAGATAAAGATTATAAAAACACAAAGGAAAATAAGAGAAATACAAATTCTAGGATGGAAGCGGATGCTCGACGAACTCCATGGGCATCAATATGGATGACAAGTACAATGTTGTTGTTAGTGGGTGTTCAATACAGCATTTATTTTACTTCAACTTGGCAATATATAAAAGAAGTTTCATATATCCATTTTAATTTCCATATAAAAGCATAATTGAAGGTTGATCCAACAGCGACTTTAGATCATTTTGCTTTTATAATGGCCATAACAAGCATCGCTGGAGCTATGGTTTGACTCGTTCTTCTCATTCTCGAATCAGTAATATGCACATTGACAGGCAAATCCCTTATTTGGGTATTGGAACCAGAAGACAATGTCTACAAAACATCCCGTTTGCTTAGGATTCACCTTCTGTGCTATTGGTAAGACAAGAAAAAGAAAATAAAAAAAAACGAAAAAAAACGAAACGAATCGTATTTTGTAGGAAATTTAATGTATGGCCTTCTTCCGGCCTTTCCAGCAAATGCTGTGTACGTCGCATTAGTTGCTCGATTTCTGTGCGGATTCGGAAGTGGTAAGAGGAGATATGAATATGAGAAGCATGACTAGAAAGAGGAGGAACAACCGCTTTGCAACAGCCAATGATGATAAAATGAAAAGTGCACACTCAAATTAAGGTTTTCTATGTGGAATGGCCAAATTGACGGTTTTGGAGAAATTGAGAAGCTCACAACGAAAGTATATATATGATTTATCACGTGTATTTGTTATAAGAAAGAGCCAATCAACTCTTATTATAGGATAATTTATATGAAAAAGACTAAGAGAATGATAGAGAGTAATGAGAAAGACCCAAAAAGCCTTTTTCTAGAAAATAATAATCATATTCAGGAACACTAGGAGTTCTCAGAAGCTTTCTCGCTACAGCAAGTACAAAAGAAGATCGAATTAAGGCAATTTCTATAGGAACAGGGGGGTTGACATCTGGATTAGCCTTAGGCCCAGCTGTTCAAGTAAGCTTGTAATTTATATTAAAAGAAAAAAAAAGAAAAAATAATATTTTAAAATATACTAAGTAAAAATATAATCTTAAGATTTGTTTTCTTCCTATCGGCAATGAAGGGATCTATATTGGGCCAGTTCTCTTCAACATGTACACGACAACGGCTTTTTTCATGTTTTTTAAATTTTTTCATATTTGAATTATTAACAAAATTATTTTTGTACAGGTGCCTTGTTAACATAGTTTTCATAATTTGCATTCGTTTGTTCCTTGTTGAAGACTATGCTGGAATCATCAGTGATGAGTCGAAGAAGAGTAAGTCGCAACTGTCTGTCTTCTATTATAGATTTATAAATATATATATTTGCATACATATATATATATTTTCAATCAAAATATTAATTTCATTTATATTTTTGCTTTTTCCACAGGCGATCCATTCTTGATTATTCCGAAATTTGATAAGGTCGCTGTTGCCATCATGTTTTTTGTGTGGTGGATACTTTCTGGTGTTTCAAGCACACAAGGGTAGCCAAACAAACAGAAATGAAATTATTAATAAAAATATGTTTTTTTTAAGATTAGCGGCTCCAATAACCATGGCTATGTTCAATTGGACAAGTGAAGAAGCCGTTTTATACAACGGAATTATTCAATCCATTGCCTGTATGTGGTCAACAACCATGTACATCCTTTTCGGAACAACACGTCTGGGCCAAATGTAAAAATTATTTCATCTCTTCTCCTCCCACGTTAATTTCTGAAGTATAGAAGGACGATGACGATTACACCGGAATCTCATTTACTATTTTTTTTGCAGAGACAAACGATACTTATTAACTGCTGGTCTGACCTTATTCCTGAGCTTCCACTTGATTCATATTCCATTTCCATTTTATGATGGACCATTAGATCGTCCTCAAATTAGTTAGTAATTATCCTCATATTCGCATCATTCGCACTTTCCATTTATAGTTAATGGCACTGAGATGGATCTGCTCGGTGGATGCTCCTATAGATATGATTGGTGTGAAACGACCACAAGGTTCTTTGATACTTGTTGTCCCATTCTAGTGTTTGGCCTTATAGGGTTCCACTCTACCTCTATCTATTTGCTTTTTCAACTATTGTAGGAATAGGGTTTCCTTTAATCTCAGCTTCATGTAATTCCAAACTTTCTGAGATTATTGGACCTCGAAAGCAGGTAAGGGCACGAAAATATAAAGAGCAACGAGATAAAGCAATGAAAGATGAAAGATGGATTGAGGGAAAGCGAGAGAGAGAAAGGAAGAGGTGAAAGTGAGAACTTCGATTGAGAGAAAGAGAGAGTCGAAGAGAGATAGAGAAAGCTACATTATGAATTGAAAAAAGGAAAAAAAATTTTCAAGGGTTTTGTTACTGGATTAATGGCATTTACGGGATGTATGGCTCAGACAATGGTTCCTATCATAGCGTCGTGAGTATCGAAACGATCTAAAATCATCTAACGTTTGATGTTAAGACGTGTCTATGCAATATCAGGCTTCAAATGGATAATGGTTTATCATGTTCTATCATGTTCAACAGCTTTAATAGTTGTCATTGTATTCCGTAAGCGAATCATACCATTGAATATGAAACCGGATAAGGCTAAATACAAATCTGGCACTTTCTACCATTTGTAGAAAGTTCGTTTTCAGGATATGAAAAGAGAAAAAAAAGAAACTTTTATTTTTTCTAAAAAAAAATAAATAAAATCATGAAAATGAGATTTACAGGTTATTTATAAATTTTTATAAATATTTTATGATTTTTCGATCTTTGTACGAATAAATAGAATATTGAATTTCTTATTAATTAGCATATTTTAATTATTTACACGTGAACTGCGTGAACGTGAAAAGGAAACAAAAATTTTAATTTAAAATTACGTGGGTGCTGAATGAGCGGTTGTGTTTCAACGTCAGCCTTCGTTTTTTGATGATTGACATCAAGAGATGTTGATTTAACGAAATATTAATGGAAATTGACAAAATGGTAAAACAAACCTCTTTTTTTTGATGTTTTTTGTTGAAAACAAAAGTTTTTTCAAAAGTTTTAAGAGCACATTTGAATATTTGCTCAGGCGACATTCGTTTCATAAAGAGATTTTTGTTTAAAAATGATTTCATCGCAATCGGATGACCGTTCTGATAGACATTGACAGCGAGGAAAAGCTCATTCATAATGTGTATCATGTTTAAAAAACTATTTTTTCTGCTTAATCTTATTATTGGCACTATATCAGCAGAAGCTCCTATCTGTCATTTTGGATATTCTCGTAAGACAAGATGTTCAATGAGGCTTAGTGCTTGATTAAGCTTGTGATCCTCCGACCATACATGGCAACTGTTTGGAAAGCCCAGGAGAGCAATGCTATGAAGATGGTGCTAAGTTTGTTTTTTGCTGTAAGTTATGCTTCCTTAAATACATTGAATTGGGAAATATGAAGTCATTTAAGGTATTCGATCTCCAGATGAAACTTCTTCCATCCCAACAATTCCAACAACAATAGCAACAACAGTCATTTTTAGTTATAGTTTCAGCTATTTTTTGATATCACATTCAGACAGCTCCAACATCGTCAGTCAAGCCAAATATGGAATGCAAAGACTTATTGCCATGTTGTACAAAAGACTTGTGTCATCTGAGCGCTATGATGGAAGTTTGTCCAGTCACATGTAACGCTTGTACTCCAGAGACCATTAAAGGTTTGTTGAAAGAATACAAAAAGACAAAAGAGAATCATTGCGTTATCAAAGAATCCGTGGGATGTTCTGATCGAAGAACAAACTGCTGGCAGAAGAGACACTTATGTTTTCATAAAACACAAAAGCATTTTATGATGGAAAATTGTTATTTTACATGTGGCTATTGCAGTTTATGCGAAGATAAATCACAGTTTGTTACTGAATTGACTAACGTGTTGATACACATCTTTCCATATTCAGATGTTCTTCATGGGTTAAAAATAATTTTTGTCACAATCCCGCGCATTCCGTTCAGCACAAAAGAGCATTTTGCCCACAAAGCTGTGGCTATTGTGGTGCTAGACAGCGACATGCTACGCAACCTGTTGCATGTACTGATCATATGCAAAGGTATACGAGAACATTCAGAAGATTGTGCACAGATTTGACTTTTTCAGTTGTCCGTCATGGATTACAAACGGTTTCTGCACAAGTTCATTCTATTCATTACAAATTCGGAAAAAATATTGCGCAAGAAGCTGTGGACTATGTGAAGCATGACGATACCTTCAAATCCAAATTATTTATTTTTAATAATGAAACAAATGAAAAATTCATAAAATTCATCTGAATAATTAAATATTTCATCGAACTCAATCTGTTTTTATAAGAACAAGGAACTTGATGCTTTATGAATATGTATGAATGAAACCAATCACGTAAACTTTCATTGTTCGTTTGATCTGCCAAATGAGCGGTCGGTTTTGTTTATTTATCATCTGATCAGGCTATTAAGCGGTTGTTCTTTAGTCATAAACAGGACAAACAAATCATATAGAATCGCATATTTTTATTTAAAAACTATGTAATACAGTAGAAGATCTTTAGTTGGAGGAAAAGTTTCGTAAAGGCAAAAAATCATATCGAATGATGTGGCGATTAGGACATGGACTTCGATCTACGGGTACGTCGATCTACACCTGTAAATGTTAAAATAAACTTCAATGAGGCAAACAGAACCATGCTGGAAACTCAGAAAAAAAACTAATGGAAAGAAAAAGCGAAAAGAGAGAGGGAGAAAGAAGACGTACCTTTCCAGTTTGACCGTGATGGAATGTGTGGGATTCGACGCCACCATGGCCATATCCTCGTGGTCCGAAAAGTGCACCGTAACATCTGTTACAATAAGGCTTTCCATCTCGCTGAAACAATAAGAAAAAAGTTTGAATGAAAGCTTGTTATGTTAAACCTCTGAATGGGAGCCAGCAGCTAAAGTCCTCTTACACGCTTCATTTTCACATCTGAGACATGGACGATGCCAGTCTTTTCCAATCGACGTTACTCTTTCGGCTGAAAAAAAAGAAAATGGTTACATAAAGGCAGTGATGAATGTAAAAGTGTGTAAGTAAAAAACTAACCGAAATAAACAGCTTTGTTGCAGCGAGGACAGTTGGGCATGATGAGGCTTTCAAAAATCTAAAATAAGCAAACGAAATGGGGTTGTCAGGCATCAAAAAACAATATTTTATTTTATCAAGATTGTCGACGAACGAAAGTGTTTTTTGTATAGAAGACAAGTTTGTTTAGAAAGATAATTTGAATGACCCATTAATTACCAAATAAGGACATACAAACAACATTTACAAAAATGAAAAGAGAAATGTTCGAAACTCTCAAATCGATAGCGTTGAAATAAAAATTTTTTTTTAATATGTGATGGGAAAAGTAGTGGAATGCATGATTCGAATTAGTTTCTGAATGAAAGAATGGACATGGAAATAAACAAAAATTGACGAAAAAAAGGATGATGGGAGGATGAAATCTTCCAATTTGAAATGACAGGAATATCCCAAAGGCAGTGAAGATATTCTAATGGACGTATAGGATGATGGAATGGATGAAGAAGAAAAAAACATAGTCAAACAGCTGGAGCGGACACTTTTGACTATTTGAAATTAAGGAGGAGGGTTTATAAGTCGGGCGACCCTCATGTGACTAAGAGATTGGCCTTGAAAGGTTGCAAAATTTGTTCAAAGTGAAACAGTGCTTATTGGAGAATTAAAGGGAAGAAGTTTCGAAACGAAATTGAGGACTACCCTCAGACTTCATTTAATTGAGACAGGAAAGGAGATAAATAAGAGGTGGAAACAACAAATTTACAACTGAAATGACCTGCTGGTGAGATAGAGAGGAGACAAGTGAACTTTCAGAGGAACGGATTGGGTTCAAATAGAAGGGGTGGAGAGTAGGAAGGAAGAGCAAACAGCTGTCAATCTGGGATAAACACTCCTTTTGCAAGATTGACAGCAGATTCATCAACAAATAGTCGAAAAAAGGCAAATCCACGAGTTACATTAAACTACCGTATGTGGTATCTAAGGTGTGAACCAGTTTCAATAAGAAAACAATGGGTTATTCAAAAATGAAATAGTTGATGAGAGCATATCTTTGAAGCAATTCACTTCTGACCTTCAGGATTTAACAACTGAACGAATGTCAGATGTTTCAATCCTTTTTTCGTCATACCAAATAGGCAATGTGATCAGAACTTTTAATGATTTCACAGCGGAGGTTTATGAATGGTTAATATGAAGATTGAATAGATTCCTCGATCATTGGCCAAATACCAGAAAAACAGGGCTGGAGAGTCATATTACAGCCCGTAAATGGCAGTAGGGAAAGGATTAAGCCTCTCCCCGTTTCTTCATACAAACGGCATTCTCATTGATTGACTGAGAGAGAAACCTCAATGAACTTGTCCGTTTGGAGCGGTGATCAAGCCGGTTTCTTGAATATTGGCATCTTGCCAGATAACAAAAAGAGAGAAAAGTGAAAGAGAGAATAGAAAAAAAAGTATTTGAATGAATAAAAAAGCTTTTCTCTGATGAAAGAAGTAAATCCTCAACACGCATGATAGTAAAAGAAACGGAAAAGACGATGGTAGGCCACCAGAGACCATCTATGTCACGCTCATCCAACCAGTTTTCCTGAATTCACTCTCAAATTTCTTAAATGGAGGACGCTTTTTTCCTCTTCTCAAGAAATTTAATTGAAATCTTACCTGAGGCTGAGAATATGGCAGAATCAACAACGACCGCCACACAAAATATATCAAATATCATCAGAATTATCTTTCGGAATCCGATTACCATCCAAAACATGTTCAACGAATGTGAAATATTCAAATATTACCAATAAATTCATTTTTATTTACGTGCATATAATCACAAAAACGTTTGGCTCCAAAGTAGATCAACATCAGAAGAGAAACGAATTGATTGAGTTATGGCGTGATTAGTTCAAGTTGGAATTGATCACAAACTCCAACAGACTACTGTATGGAGCTCATAACAGAATTTACTTGTGCAAATTAGAAAAAACACAGATTTTGCTGAATCTTTCAGATATTTGTTTCAATTCTCTTATTTCCCTATACAGACCTAGGATCACATGTCATCATAAGCTAAGCAGCAGTCGCACTGTGCCACTTCCAGCTCTGCATATCTTACAGACCGTTGTCAACATCGTAAACTCATACAAGACTTTTCTCTTTATAAATTCACATTTCCATTTGCACGTTTTGCATCAGCACATGTTTTCTCGTCTGCATTTCTTCTATATCTTCATTTGCTTGTTTCGGGACTCTTACAACATCTTTAGCAATTCACTTAACTTAGCTACAGTATTACAGTTCATGTCACCAGAAGAATGCCCAGTTATCAGTCATATCATGGTCACTCAATGCTCTTCCTTTTCCACTCTGGCTCATTGTTTTTGATTTTAATTGTCACATATCTATATAGGATCTCCAACAGAACATAGTTTTAAAATAAAAATGCGTTGTTGCCATGTCAGGCGAATGAGTTTGAGCAATAGAAAATAAAACAAAACCTATTTACAAAGCACAAAATAAAAATAACTCAAAAGTTATGTTCCTAAGAAGTAGAATATCCCTAATCCTTCATTTGATTCCTAATTATTTATCTTTGTTAAGAGTCGATCGTAGTTTGTTAAAAATGGGAGTAGGTACCTTTCGGCTATGTAAAGGAGTGTCTGGAACTCTGGGAAGACAACCCGCTGTCGTCTAAATATGGACAATTCAAATATTCAAACTTTTTTCCCATACACTTACAGCTATTGGCGATAAAGTGGACATTAAATTTGTCCGGTTCGTTATTACGCCAGGAGTTGAATTCAAATTTGATGGGAAAGCATTTCTGGTAACAATAGGTGATTGGCCTGATAGCGATGTCCGATACATCATCACTGCAAACAAATAAACTTGAACGAAGATATGCATAAAACTGACTGTTTTGTAAAGTACTTAATGAGTTATTTGATTTAGCTAATTCTAATTTGGTCGCCTCAAGTTCTGCTCCAGTTTTTTGCAGTTGTTCTTTACTTTTGGACAAAACGCCTGAAATGTGAAAAGTAGTTGAAATAGCTAATTACTTCCTCTGCAACCTGTTAACTGTTGAATTATTTCATCTTTATCTTTCAACTCTTTTGATAATTCATCCAATTTACTAGCATCAAAGCTAACGACATCGGGCTGAAACTCATGAATTAGCATACTCCTCGGGAATTTTTATTTTTGCAAGTCTCATTTTGAGTTTTCTGCAAACGCACGAGCGGTTGCATTCTATTTAAAACTCACACAAGAGGAAATTGTTTTTACAAAAAAAAGTCACCTTCAAATACTTCTGTAAGATATGATCCGACTTCTGTAATTGATCTTTCAAGTCACCAATCATAGATTCTAGTTCTACTTTCTGAAAGTCCAATTGAGGAACATCCAAAGGAATGCGAACTCACCTCTTCAGTAGTTTCCTTCAAATCATCTTCTAAAGCATGTCTCTCCAAATCCCAATCATCCCTTTCACGTAAAAACTCATCTATCTTGAATGATATTATAGTATTAAATAAAATTTACAACGAACCTCGTCGTTGAGCTTCATCTTGTCAGCTTCTAGCTCTTCCACTCTTGTCATTAAGTCTTCATTGGTATCTCTCAGTGTTTCCAATTCGGCACTTGTAATCTGACAATCGTTTTCAGCCTCCATCTTCTTCCTTTCTAACTCATCATTTTCTTCTTGCAAATGTTTTATCTGGAAGCTCGGAGTAAGGAGAAGCCTACACATAAACCGAAACCTCTCGTTTTAACGAAGACAATTCTTCCGTTTGTCTTTCCAACTGTGTTAAGAGTTCATTTTTTGACTCTCTCAGCTCCTTATAATTCGATTTATAAGAACTTAGAGAAGTTATGCTCCGCTTAAAATGGGAAATAAAAAAAAGGAAATTTGTTATTTTCCTACCCGCAAGTGACGAATTGTATTCATCAAATGTTGTAATAATGCTTCTCCCGTAACAATCGTCAACTCCATTGGCATTCGAGCAATATAGAAATCTTGTTTTTTTGCAAATTCAAAACTAAAACAATATTCATAAAGCTTTTTGGGAATTAAGACCCACGTGCAGTATGTCCTGTCTAAAGACAAAACACACTTAAGCTGAGTTGATTGTCCAGCATCGGCTTCCTTTATAATTCGACTTAGAAGAACTTTGAAGAAATCTTCAAATTCACTTTCGACATTCCATTTTTCCGCTAAAACCTGGAAGAGTGACAATGAAAAAACGATAAAGTATATCGCACCTGATATTTCTGTCGTGTTATTCCCTCGCCGAAAAGAAAAAGAAAATCATCGGGATGACTAACTTCTACACGAAACTCCTATAAAAGATGTTTCGTAAATTATAAAGCTGATTATCACACTTTCTCGTTGTTATCAAGTTTCCTCTCTTCTATCTTTAGAAATAACTCTTTTGAAACAGGGACAGCACTGGAAATTTCAAGGTAGTTTCAGGACGATAAAGTATTTCTTACCTTCCTACGTCATCACTTTTCGGTTCAAGTACAGTTACTACTACCTTTTGGTTAATAATTATTGGATTTTCTAAAACACTAGCAGAATTTGACATCCTAAACACTTAGATTCTATTGCATAAAGCAACTTAATGCAAATGAGGTGATTCGAATATTTCAACTTCGCGGTATTATTGTCCGTCACTTGAAGACTGCGTTGGAATTAATTCCGACAAGGCCATTGTTTTCCACAAAGAACGTTTCTACTCATATTAATGATGTGTGTATCAAGTATACTTTGTAAGATAATATTTATTAATTTGTACTTTTACTATGACGAATTAGAATAGCGAAAACAGTTTTCTTAAGTCGTTTCAATGTCTACAGGAGTTGTATCCAAATCTACTTCCTCTGCCATTAAAAGAGAAGCCAAATGTGACTCCCCCAGTTCTTTGACATAAAAAGCTTTTTTAATCATTCGATTGTTTCCCTGGAAGCCTGATTGATGTTTTCGAAACAAAAAATGTTTCAACCTCCCATTCGAAAGATTCCTCTAACGAGAGTTTCCATTCCTTAGCTGCTTCTTGTAGTAAATTTTGTATTTTGTTGTAATTTGGGCGATCATAAAAACTTTAAAAGCTGTTGTTCTCTGGTATATGGGTTTGCTCACGACGCTTCATCGATGATGTTCAAGATTTGATTGAATTGTGCAGGAATGTTTCGGAGAAACTCATTTCTTTTCTCGTTTCGGATGCTCTTCTTCCAATTTGCAATTAGTTGATGATCTTTATGTCCATTAATAGAACTCCATGGTAACGGACCTGAACTATAATTTGGATATGAATTAAAGACAAAATCAAACCTTTGAACAACTCGACGGCCATATAGAACCAACTTTCTAAATCATCCTTCCTGCCTTGATCCTTGTGCTCATGGCTGGCTAAAGATGTGTATTGGAAAGTCCCCAACAGAGCAGCCGACGATCTTGCTGGGACAATAACTTTATTTGCGGTTCTTACGATGAATTAATATTTCAAAATAAAAAGTTGGCTGAAATCTTACAAGTATTTTCGGGAGAAACCAAAATCCAACATATAAATAAGACTTGTCTCCTGCCCGACGCCAATTGCAAAATTGGGTGCTTTGATGTCTCTGCAAAGTTTTGTAAAATAAAAAGGAAGTTTTTTGAAGAAAGAATAAACCGCGACAACCATCCAGCGTCATGTAAAGTTTCAATTCGCATCAAAGTTTGTTGCAGAATTCTTAATGAAGTACTTGCAGAAAATCTGAATAGAATTATAAAATAAGTTGTTGATCGCACTCTAATACTTTTTTTCCTTCAACGTTCTCCGTAATTTGCCAAGATCGGGTCCTATCAATTGCATAATGCAGTACCTTGATAGAAGAAGTAGGCTTTAAAAGGAAGTATAGGAGACCTGGTAAAGTTTGTCTGCCCTGAGGCGATGAACTTCGGAAATCCGACAACACCTTTAAGATCCATCAAAACTAAAACGTCTAATCGAAGGACAGGTCTGAGTAATAATCATAATAAACGCTTGAAATATGAAAGCAACCGCGAATTCCCTTCCTGCTTTTCTGTTTTCATAGCATACTCTTTGTGATTAAGATTGAGAGCTGAGACGATGAAAACATCTGAGAACGGTCCTTCGTATATGTGACGTAGAATTTTGAACTTTCCCTGTATGGTGTGTTCCACTGTTTTTCCAACCTGAATTCCTTGCTTTTAGAAATCAGAAATAGGTAAAAACAAACAGATAACTCTTTCATTGTTTGCAGAAACACAAACGCCCACTTTTCTTTTGAATTTTGAAACAAATAACTTTCACGTTTTTCACGTTTTTTGTCATTGGCGAGTCATTATGCTAATGAGGTCAGGTGCAATGAAAGAATTTTGAAACTTTTTTTTTTCAGCAAAAATGAGATATGCAAAGAGAGAGAAAGCAAAATATGGGGAGTGACTAGAGAATGAAAATTTGCATAAATTAGTAAAAACGATTTTGTGTATAACTCCCTATTGATTATATGCTTTTTCGGGAATGAAGTTAAAGTTCGTGGATTGAACCAGAGTGAGAGAGACCAACCGCTTCGATCGCTACATATGATTGAAATGGAAAAAATACAGTTTTGAAATAAACAGTTCATTACCCGAGGCACTGCCAATACCAAAAGAAAACATAACGTCACTAACAATATTAAGCAAAATATGTATCATGTTAAATAATAAAGTAAATACTCATAGGTATTTCTTTCTGTACAAGAGAGGGAAAGAGTGAGAAAATACATTTGTAAGAAGAGTCATTTGATTTTCTGCATACTACTCATCGATACCAACGATGATCCATGAAAAACCAAATGAGAGACGTTGTCATGATAATTACGGAGAATTTCCTATAAAGTTCAAAGTTTAAGAACTGTTCAAAGAGACGTATAATTACCCTATATGGATCTTCTTCAATTTCTTCTGTAGAAGTGCTACTGGATGAACTGTTTCGCGAACAGGCAGCTGGCGTCTCTGAACGTTCAGCAATTCTGTAACAGAAAAAAAAGATGAATAAGATTGAAAAACAATAGATTGGTAAAGTAATCAGCTGTATAAGTTAGCTAACTTACTTAATGCTTGAGTTTGGCTTTCCTAATAGTTTTTCCGAAATAGATCTTTTCAATGTCTTCAAGTTTTTCTGAAGCATCTGAAATGCATACGAATGAATGATGATGGAACAGCCGATCAGAAAACGGCGAACAGAAAAAAAAAAGTAAAATTTTCATAATGAACGTGGTTCAAATGATATATAACTATACGTACCAGACATTTCGGAATAAAACATTCACTAATAAAGTTTGATAAAGAATTACATGTGATCATCAGAGAGAATAGTTGATAAAAAGACGTCACAAATACATCTGATTTGTCTTCTTTTTGTTTTAAATTTTTCTGACTAAACTTGTCGATTTATCGTCGTTCTTCTATCGAACTTGACGTCATTTCAAACGATTTTTATATATTTTCTGTGTACATAATGCGCTTGAGTTTGATGAAAGTTGGGATGTCCAACAACTTTCCTTCTCTCTCTTGTTGAATACAGAAAAAAATAAATATTTTTATCACTCTTTCTTTGAACACATTTTATTCTCAAAAATATGAATAGAAAATCGTTTTTGGCTAGATGTGAGGCGGAACGAAAAAAAAAGAAGTCAAAAAGAGACAGAATCTTCCTACAAATTTTTGCCCTCAAGCTATGAGATTTAGCATAAGAAAGCAAAGAACACATTTTTGGGAAAGCTTTTCCTTTGCAAACGATCATTATTAGGTAAGATATTTCCGTTCAACGTCACTCCATAAGGGATGATGAAGAAACATGGAGATAGAGAGAGAGATTGAGTGACAGAAACACAAAGGCAGACAGAAGATAGGTGAGGGAAAATATTAAAAAAAGGGATTCCAATCGTGACTATGATTCGCCATGTTTGGAAACTTAAGCTGGAAGTGGCAGCGTGAGATTGTGACGTAAGCATGTGAGATTTGTGCAGATATGTGATAAGTTGGTGTTTGAGCCGACATTGATCGTGCGCAAAACGTTTTGGAAGCATGAAGAACACAAAAAAAAACAATAAAACAGCATTGTTGATAAGACAAGGAGAGTTGAAGAAAAAAAAATATGAAAAAAAACGGAGAGAAAGAGAGAGGGAGGTCGAAAAAAGGTGTGGTTGAGGACGAAAAGGAACTGACTTTTCGAGATCGATCCAAAAATGGAATGTGAATGAGAGGAAAAGACTGGTTTCTGAGATTTAGGAGTTAAAAAAGTAAAGAAAACTGAGCGTTGAATAGATTTGAAGAAGGCTAAGATAGATATCACATTATCTGATATAAGTATTATTATGAACGAATTATGTGGTAAATTGATATTCTGGTCGAGTATAAGCTGAGATTTATAAGAAGACGCAGAAGAATGAATGGATTTTGATAAACAACTCTCACTTTTATGTAAAAAGAAAAGAAAAGAAAAAAGTAAGAGGGAGAAAGAGAGAGAGATAGAGAGTTAGAGAGAAAGTAGTATGAAATTGGAGAAGCGAACGATTTCAAATGAGTTCAATTCAACATCCTCAAGTGTGAAAAATCAGTAAATGACAAGAAGATTCAGAATATGGGACTGATGAGAGTAACAGAGAACGTGGACACAGAGTCATATACAGCTTCTCGATTGACTAATGATTTCGATTATATGTCGAAGGAGGGCAAATGAATGAATGAAATAATAATAATAACGAATAGATGAAAGTAAACATCAAAAGTTGTGTATGTGATTGTTTTGCCAAAAACAATATGAATCTCCGATAGGAAATTGACGGCGGTTTTTTCTTATTTTGTTAGTATTATGTATGTGAGTGTGTATGTGTGTTGGTTGAAAGAAAATTGGTAAACGAACAAGCCTAACTGACCATCGAATGATCCAGTTTTTGGGAGTCTTAAGTCGATTCAATTGGTAGGCAGTCAGTGGAACAAAAAAAATGAAGGAACGTATAGGGGGTGTGTATAGAAGGAAGGAAGGAAGAAGAAGAAGGGAAAAGTCATGGAAATTTTAACGAGTTGGCTTTGTCTATCTGGCCGATTAGAAGGTATGACGTCTGATGGACACACATACACACGCATACATATATAAGATTATAATTGGCTTCGTTCTTCTAATAAGCTTGTACATAAACATATTTTTGTGTCATGAATATTGTTAGAAGCAGCCGAAGGAGTAGTAGCGACAGCAGCAGCAGCAGCAGCAGCGGCAGGCAAAGATGATGATGATAGAGAAATTTTCTAATTATTTGCAAATTAGTCACTAAAGCTAATCTATTTCAATCAAGGAATGCATGGAATTAATAGAGAAGATTCACCTGATGTCAAAATTGTTTTTGCAATGCCCAAGCCCTTATTCAACTAGTTTTTATATGTTCAAAATGATTTTTATTGTCACGAAAATGATGTTGATGATAACTATGATGATAGATGCTCTCAATCAAAACGTTTCTTTGATGTACATGTATACGTAGCCGATTACATCAATAAAAAAAAGAAAAAGAAAAAAAATGCATATGTATGTATGTATTATATGCTAGTATTTTTTATATTTTATTTTTATAAATGGAAATAGGAAGAATGGAACAGCTCATTGAAACAACCGATCTGCACATCAACTAACATGCAACTACTGATCTATCATCATCCATTTGCCATTTGAATACCGATGTATGTACGTGAAAGTCACACGTGAATATGACACGCGTCAGCTATCAGTTTTCATTTTTGTAAGACAGATTGTGGGAAATGAAAATTGATCAGTGAAATGATCAAATGACCATCGACGAGATGATGTTTGAACATAAAAAGCGGCACACCCATTGGAAGAAAAAGTTGAAAGTTCATGAAACATTCGTAAAAGATTTAGCGAAACAGACATTCAAAGAATGTAATTGAGCAGAAAATACATTTATAAGAAGGAAGGAGATATATTCAGATGAAGTACGTAGAATAGATAGAAGAAAGCTTAAAATAAATATTCTAATTAAGACATTTGAGAAAGGGTGAGAAAAAAAAGAATTTTAAATAGTTTAATGAAATTAAAGGGCATGTTTTGGGTTAAGGATGGGACACGAAGAGAGTGAGATAGAGAGCGAAAGGAGGCGGGTGTATCCCTGAAGACGGGTTTTCTAACAAGCTTCTGATGCAGTTGTTTTGTCGTCTTCACAGGGAAGCAAACCTAAACTTCAACAAGGATCCATGCGCCTTTTCAGATCAAAACTTATGACAAAAAAAAATTTTTTTTTTTTTGAAAGGATAAAAGAGGACAATGGCGGGGTCAGCTTGACTGCTTTGTTCTGAGACAGCGGGTTGCAGAAAACAAAGTTTTTAGTCAGGTGAGAAGCCATGTGAATATATACGGTGTGAGAGCAGCTTATTAAAAGAAAAAAAAGAAAATGTTTGTTGAGAACAAGTTATGTAGATGTCCTTTTAAGGTTGTTCCATTAGGACAAACAACTACTTGTATAGCAATGATGTGATGAAGTTTATGATTAAGAATTTTTTTTTCAAAAATGTAAAAGAAAGAGAGAGAGAGAGGGGTGAAAGATGAAAAGAAGGAATTAATAGTGTTGTCTGTAAACTATGGAAGGATGACTGGACCGATAGACAGACGGACAAACGTACGTACGGACAATGAGTGCCAAATGGTTAATGAACAGCAACGAGATCTGTGTCGAAAAATGAGATGGAAAATACGAAATAATTTGCAAGTATTTAAGCATTTTTCTTTCCTTCTCATTTATAAGGAGTGCAGAGAGATAGAGAGAGAGAGAGAGTAAGGGGGAAGGGGAATAAACAAAAATCTCAAATTTAAAGGGCTAAAAACAGAAATTGTTGGTGTCAATCTTCTTCTTCTGTCGCTGATATTTGATCGGAGAGAGAGAAACGTCTAAGAATAACAGAATTTATTAAAAGTTGCTTGTTTTACACACCAAATTGTCATTTGAATCTTCGAAAATATTAAAAAAAAAAAGAATTGTGTCAAACGAAGAAAATATTTGATCAAATTTCATGCAAAAATGAGGAGAAAAAAATTTTTTTTTGTATCAGTTACTCTCAGTCAATGACTCTCTTCCTCCTTTCTGTTTCTGTGTATAGCTCAGTCGTTCTGTATCTTGTGCAAGATCGTATTGAGCAATAACAGAGAGAGTTCTATCTATAGTTATCAGTAATGACGTACGATGATCGGTTAGATGAAGATTGAGATGATGAATTGATAAGTTAATTGAAAATTGTTGGTAAGTTTAATAGGAAAAAAAGGTTTTAATGTTTTTGATGCAATCACGCAGATGAAAAGTAACAGAATAAATATAATAAAGAGATTTTGCTTCAAATCAACAGCGAAAAGCGAAAATGCATCAGCGAACCAACAAACTTTTCATTTTCTTTTCTTTTTCCGTTTTTTCCTCATTTTTCAAGAATGGGGAAGAGTGGAGATATGACGAAGAGAGTTGACAGATAGAAGAACTGTGTGGGAACTAAAGTGTTTGTCCATTTAGCTAACTAACCGATCATCATCATCATGAAGCTTAAAACTTCAACTTGTGCCAGCTTCATAAACCGGACTACCGACTGTTTGTATTGTATAAGAGCGGAAAAATAGAAAAAAATAGAATTAATAAAGAGAAGCAATAACAAATTAAGATAATTGAAAGAAGCAGAGGTTGAAGATTACAGAAAATGACAAAGAAGATGGAAAAAGACGAAACAAAAAAACGGTTTTTTGTTTTAATAAATATTTGAGTATAACCGTTCCGGATTTCGATGACAAAGTCAACACGAAATTGGCTAGTCGATCATAGTCATCGTGAAAACGTGAAAAGATCTTTAAGAGAGATAGTAAAGGTATTTGAAACCAGATTAATGAAATAAACGGAAAAACCTTATACATCTGTATGTATTTTCCAGCAGCAACTCATTCTCTAACCTTTGATCTTTGAATAATCAAAAAACGACCAAGAAATATCTCTTCTTTCCTTTTTATTATTATTATTAATAATGAATAGGCTCTTGTTTTTCCCGGAAATTTAACTAAAATAAACAAATAAAAGAAAAATAAACTAAGAAAGAGCAGAAAAAGAAAAAATACTTCAAGTAAAGATGAAAAACCTCATCTACATGTCTATGTTAATTAAGAACATTTATATTGTAATTGATAATAATTATGATGAAAATGATATTTTTACAACTGATATACATCTATAACATGCTTATATCAATGTGGGATGAAGGAGAAGCATGAGATGAAACATGAGATGTGCGATGATTGGACAACGCCATCGGACATGAACGAACTGTTTAATATGAGAATACGAAAAAAAGACAAAAAAACGAAAGTTTTTAATGTATTAATACTAACATATGAATAGAAAGCTTATACATAATGTATTGGAAAACAAACTATTTTTTATGAAAATATCTTAATTATGCAAAGTATCACAAATAATTCAACAAAAAACGTTATGCATGATGAGGTATGGCAGAGAGGGTAGGCAGAAGAGGAAGGAAAACGTATGTATGATGATGATATCTCAGATTAGTCCTATTAACAACGCCATATTGTACTTTAATGAAGAAGATATTATCAGCTTTTCTAATTTTGTCTTTCTTTTTTTTCTTTTTTTTTTAATTCTATTTTAAAAACAAGATGATAATCTTTGTGGGACCAACAACAACGACGACGACAGCAGCAGTAGCAGCAGTCGAATACGTCGTCAATTGAGGAGTGAAGAGAATGAGAAGTGAGAGAAGGGAATCTCATGAGAGATTTTTAATTTTTCTTATCATTTCTCTCTTTGTTCTCATTCATTTCTATAATTTTTTAGTTAATTATACAGAAAATGGTCTTATCAGATTATGGGGCACGTGCGAAATCTATCGAGAACACATCAAACCACTGAAGCTGCCAATAATTCCAATTTAATTCATTATTTTTCTCATCCATTTAATATTTAATTTTATAGAAGATGGTTGCTGTTGATCATTATCCCGAATCATCACAAGTGTCAGATGAACAGAAGCAACTCATCAATGAGCTTAGATCAAGAGCTCAAGATATTCTTAAGCTCTATCCTGAATATGACACAGATTTTTCATTATTGAGATGGCTAATGGGATGGGATAATGATATTGGTCTGTGATGATTTAAAAAATTTTTTCAAAAAAAATATATTTGCGTGATTCAGATGTGATTCTTCCAAAACTTGAAACAGCTATAAGAACGTTGAAGAACTTACATTTGGATGAAGTTAAAGTAGATACTCCAGAACAGATTAACACTCATATTCGCTCTCTTACTGATTGTGCTGCCTACTTTCCAGGTATGCAGCATTTTCATTATTTGCATATGTATTAAGGGACAATCCATTTTTGAGCAAAAATTAGTTGAGAACGGTTGTTCTTATCGATTCATTGAAATATCAAATGACATTCCTTTGACAGTTTTATTCCAGGTGGATTGTTGGGACAAGATGATGAAGGAAATATTATATTCATGCAAGCATTAGCATCAGCTCATCCAAAAACCTTAGTTAAGGGAGGATCAGTCAATGAGCTATTTCATTTAAGTATTGCGGAAACGGAGTTGTCGTTCAAGCTAGTGCGGTAAGCATAGAGGAGCATATCGTTCATCTTCAGAAGCTCTTATAACTTATAGTAGAATGGAAGAAAAAACGGGAAGAAAGTTAGGAGTCAAAATCATTATGGATTTGGATGGATTCAATAAGGATTTGCTTTATCCAGCAACATTGAAAATATATATGAATTTGTTAACTGTATTACAAGTATGATTGATTAACTGATCATATGGTTAAGTTCAATATTATGCTTTTAGGATATCTTTCCTGACTTCGCTCGTAAAATCTATATAATCAATCCTCCTATGATGATTCAAACCGTCTATACTATGATTTCTCCCGTATTATCAAAACAAACAAGAGAAAAGGTAAACAACGAATCAGTTTGTGAAGATGAAGAAAAGAAAACTATTATTAGGTGAATTTCTTGGGATCTGATTGGAAAGATATTATACTTACTGAGGTTATTATTTTATGAAAATGAGAAACTCTGAATATATAGAAACGTTTAGCTGGGTGCACATAATGTATATTCACATTGGGGAGGCACGAAAGAATCTTCTAGCCCAACTGGAGATATCCGAATGGGAGGAAAAGTGCCTGAGAAACTATGGTCTAGAATGATAAGATGAGATCAATCAATAATCTATTCATTTCAAGGTATAATGCAGAAGATAATCCAGATGATGGAGAAAAGAGTTTGTTCACGAAAATAAGCATTTCTGCTCGTTCAGCTGAATCTGTGAGCATTTATTAAAGATATTCCCATTACATTATTACATTACAAAGGTGACCGTCAAAGGAACTAAAGGAAAAGCTATACGTTGGATATGGAAAGTGAGTAGTGGTGACTTGGATTTCTGGGTGGAGCATGAAGAGAAAGAGGTATTATGAGAGATAGTTATATAATGCATAAAGGCGATTAATTGAAGGTATTCCCAAAATGGCGATTATCAACGGAGTTTGTTCCGGAAAAGGGTCAAATGATATGTCCAGCTGATGGTGAGTATGTTTTCTTCTTCAGTAACAAACACGGAAAAATCTTTGGAAAAGATGTCAAGTATCGTATACTTCCTGAATAATTATTTTTTTACTCTCTCCTACATATTCAAAATATTTTTATAACAGTGTATTGTATTGGGTTATCTTCGTATTCTTCTTTACTAATTCTTATCAATAAATGAAAGATTGTCTGACTAGGTTGTAGTCTAGTTCTTCAATACGTGTCCTTCTTGTCAGTTTGTTAACCATATTCGGTCATTTGACTTTTATTTCTTATTTTTTGTGTTTTATTATAATAAATATATATTTATTTCATTATAGATTTGTTTTTTTGATATTGTTAATAAGTTTTAACAGTAACAATGTCCACTCTTGACTTCAACAACAGAGTTGCCATTGTAACAGGAGCTGGTGGAGGGCTTGGACGTACCTATGCCCTTGACTTGGCCAAGCGAGGATGTGCTGTTGTTGGTAAGACGTTATTGATTAATTCATTTCTTTAAATTATTTTTTTAATCACTTCCTTCTTGTCTTTATTTCTTTTTTTTTCGTACAACACTTTTCAATCAATCACAATTATTTTCATCTTATCAGTCAGGAAAAAAGCTTTAGCAAAGTCTCCAGTTTGCTTTTTGATAACATCCACTCTTCAAATTATGCAATTTCATTAATTTTTCAAATATTTTTCAGTCAATGATCTTGGTGGTGATGCCCACGGAACATCCGCTTCTACTTCCATGGCTGACAAGGCAAAGCTCAAGATAAATATAATTAATATTTGAAGACCTCTTAAGGTTGTCAATGAAATAAAAAATCTCGGAGGAAAAGCTGTCGCAAACTATGATTCCGTTGAGTTTGGTGAGAAGATTGTCAAAACTGCCATTGACAACTTCGGCAGAATTGGTAGACCAATGAGTTCATAATGATCTCATTTCATTTTTTGCAGACATCGTCATCAATAATGCTGGCATTTTGAGAGATGTCTCTTTGGTTAAGATGACCGATCTTGATTGGGGTTCAAAACTCACAAAATCCAATTTGAAGAACTGGGTATTTCAGATTTAATCTTCAAAGTTCACGTGAAAGGTGCTTACTCTGTAACCAAGGCAGCTTGGCCATATATGCGTAAGCAGAACTACGGACGTATTCTTGTAACTTCCTCGAACGCTGGAATTTATGGAAACTTCGGTCAAGCTAACTATGCCGCTGGTACATTTAAGTCATTTGATAAACGTATATGATATTTTAAAGCCAAATCCGCTTTGATTGGATTTGCCAATACCTTAGCTCATGAAGGAGCCAAGTATAACATTTTGTCAAATACTCTAGTTCCAACAGCAGGATCTCGTTTGACTCAATCAGTTATGCCCGAGGTATGTCATCTCAACAATTTCAAAAATAAATAAAATTCTAGGACTTGGTTAATTCTCTCAAACCAGAATACGTTACTCCATTAGTTGTTTACATGGTTCATGAGTCTTTCGCCGAAAACGGAAAAGTTTTCGAAGCAGGAGCTGGATGGTATGGAACTTGTGAGTTGAACCTACATGTATCATGCTATTTGGGAATGTTTCAGTGCAGTACTACCGATCCAAGGGATCCATTATTCCTGGTGCAAAAGCTGAATGCAGTGAGTGATTCTCAAATTTGAATGTTCGAACATCATATTCGTAGTCAAAGAAAATTGGGGTAAAATAACCAATATGACTGGGGCTAAACACTTGGATACCATCAACGAAGGGCTCTCTGAGCTCATCGAAGCTTTGGAAGTGGCAAAGAAAGCTGGAGGCGTAAGTTAATTCAACCAATCCTCTGTGACTCTTCCGAAATGGTTCAGGCTCCAACAAGCACTGGTAACTCTGCTTCTTCTGGAGGAGACTTCCCTCCCAACATCAAGTCGAGCGCTCTTTTCCAAGAAATTGCTACGGAACTTAAGGTAGTAACTACACTTGTGTTCTATGTTTCAGGCTAAAACCTAAACAAAGCAAATATTTTCTATGAAATTTCAATTTTAGGCCGACCCAGCTCCAGCCAAAAAACTGAAAGCCATTATCCTTTACAACATCACTGATGGTCAGAATGAACTTGGAAAATTCAGTATGTTGAACTCATATTTTAGTTATTGAAAATTGTTCCTTTCAGCTCTTGATTTCAAGAACGAAAACCCATCTGTCTACTTCGGTGATGTTAAGAACGGAGAGAAGGCAAACACCACAGTCACTGTGAGCGACTCCGATTTCTTCCTCATTGGAACTGGTCAACTCAACGCCCAGAAGGTATACTCAATAGGCTAATCTTTGACATGTTTATCCTCAGGCGTTCATGCAAGGAAAGTTGAAGGTAAAGGGAAATGTAATGCTTCTGCAAAAGCTCCAAGGCCTGTCTGATGCTAAGAAGAAGTCAAAGTTGTAAATCGGATTGTGATTTCAATTCTGTAAATTTGATTGAACTGATTATTTTAAATAATTAAATTAGTAGAACCTATGTTGCTCTTGTTGAACAGATCAAAGATAACTAAGCCGGATTGAACTGTAGTGGGACATTGATCTTTGGTTTAAGAGGCCCAGTTTACCTTTTATAGAAAATGGTAATTGAGGAATAAGAAAGAGATCACATGATTGTTTCGGCTCATGTAGCAGCGTAAAGTTAACACGACAAAAAGAAAAATAAGGGCCATTGATAACATCAGTTGACCCAACATGGTTTATGGACGGTAGAATCTATATAAAGAAAATAATTGTTAGATGGTGCTATAGTAGTTTGAGGACTCGTTACATCTAAACTGTCCTCAAACAGGTTTTACATTAAAATTAAATTTTTATCCGTTTTAATACTTAGTAAACTTCCTTTTCTCATAGTTAATCTCTTATTATATACGATGGCTAATTCTATAAATGGCTATTTTTTCGATTCAACCAGACCAAAACATCCAGTGATGAAGTTAGAGACTGCAAAGGAACCCTCTCCACTTCTTGAAACCGTTCCTAATGCTACTGCTGACAAATCTGAGGAGCACAGCTTTCGTAACTACGAGGAAGATGCTCTGACTCCTGTCCAAAAACGAGTCAAAAATCATTACTATGTTCAACATCGGATGCAAACCGTAGAGTTCGTGAAGGAGATGGTGAGTCTTATCATACCTTATTTTATATAATCATCCATTTAGCATAAGAAGTGGTTAGGTTTTACTCATGCTAAAATGACAATAATGGAATGTCTCCAAGAACTTGCTGGGTTCCTTGATGAAAGTGATCCAGATGTAAAAAACATTTCAGAGATCTCAATGATATAAATACTTAAGGTCGATGAACCTAACCTTTTTCATGCTTACCAAACTGCAGAACGTTTAAGAGCTGCTCACCCCGATAAACCATGGATGCATTTAGCTGGTTTGATCCATGATCTTGGTAAGGTTATGTCCATGTGGGGAGAGGAACAGTTTGCAGTAACAGGTTGGTGAACATGCAATACTTGCAAACTTTTATGACGTTAGGAGACACATATCCTGTTGGTTGCACTCCATCCGAAAAAATTGTTTATGGATTGAAGAGTTTTGAAGGGAACGAAGACTTGAAAGATTCTCGTTACAAGTTAGCTCAATATTTATTTCTTACACTCTTTGTACTATTCCAGCACGGAGTTTGGAATATATGAGGAAGGATGCGGGATCGAGAACTTATTGATGACTTGGAGTCATGATGAATATATGTATCAAGTAAATATTTTATACTTACTATTTTTAAAGAAAACAAAATCAGGTTCTTCGTAATCATGGCTCTACGCTACCAGATGATGCTCTGTATGCTATCCGGTTTCATTCATTCTACCCTTATCACTCTCATGAGGCGTACAAACAATTCGAGAATGAGAGAGACAAGACTATGTTTCCAGCAATTATGATGATGAAGTTTGTCTGGAATATGTTTCTCTAACATTCATGTTGTTTCAGTAACTGTGATCTTTATTCTAAAACGGACAAGAAACCTGATTTGGAGGAACTCAAGCCGTATTATCAATCACTCATTGATCAATACATCCCTGGCGTTGTATCTTGGTGATTCAGAAGACATGATGATAAAATAAACTTTAAAGCTTCTTCGAGAAAATTCATTAACAAAAACAAAACAAAACAAACTTAGGAACTTCAAGAATCACAATGGTTTATACACCCGGACTTCTGTTAACGGTTTCCTCCAGCTGACAACCTTGCTTCCGCTCCTTTCCGATTGTGTCACGATTGCTTTCGGTACTTTTTTCTCTTTCTTCTGCGTTGTGTGCATTTTTCCAAGGGACTTCAGAGTAGGAGGGGAAGGTACTGAAATTCCCAAAACTTTATTGAACAGTTATGAAAATAACCATTATTCATGTTCTGGTCCATCATGGCTAACATGGAGTTCAGAAAATTTGGATTGTTGGTAGATACAACATTGTGAATTTGATTTTTTAATTTTTTCGCTTTCGGAGGCTCATTTTCGAGTATTGTCTACAACTGATCATTCTTAAGAAACCGGAAAAACAGTACCTTGGACACATTGGACATTTCTTTTACAATTAGTCTGCCTCGTTTCCCCCCAGGCTAGAACGATGTGAGTGGTTGTAATTACGAAATCTGTTTCGCAAATTGAGCTTCTAATGGTTGTAAAATCCTCTCACGTTTCTAATTTTGTTCGAAACCTGTAAAAGTTCTGTTTTTCCAAGCATATGACCAAATGTTGTTGAAAGGGTAAGGAACATCGTTGGCTGTGACTAGAACTGCGAAGTGCAGAAACATGGTCCAGAGAACCTTCAAGAGATCAGGAACTATTTACGCTGAAATTTGAAAAGCTCAATTTTTCCTCCTATGTTAGGCAAAATGATTCATAAGCAAGGGAAAGTGTACTCGTAACCAGTCTTCAAGAATCTCTTACTTTGAAGTCTGTATATCTTACTTGCTGAAAAGCAAGAAATAAAGATTACGGTAGTATCAATAGTGTACACGACTTATTGCGTAGAAAAGTTTCAAAATGCTAATTAGAAGCATTTTCCTTACTTGTTCTAGGTTAGAACGTTTCTCCTCAATCAAGTTCTACTCTAAAATGTCCTCAGAAGACCTGGCAAAGGTGGTGAATCATAAAATAAGTTTTTCATCCAAATCTTAGGTTGTAGCATCAAATATTGGAGTAATAAAGCAAACCATCGAAGATGCCGTCTCCTCATCACCTCTTACAAATCATTGTAACCTTGTTGCTGTGTCTAAAACAAAGCCAGTAGAATTGATAGAGGTAGTAATTACGCAAAAGTATATTATATTTTCATTTAAGGCTTGTATTGAAGGTGGTCAATGGGATTTCGGTGAAAACTATGTGAATGAGTTGGAAGAGAAATCCCAGTCGTTGCATGAAAAGTTTCCCTCTATTCGTTGGCATTTCATTGGACAAGTTCAAAGTAATAAAGTAAATCGTTGATGTTTTGAAACAGCAAAAGTTTTATTGTTTATTTCAGATTCCAAAAATATGTAACAGTCCAGGTTTATACGCGGTTCACACCTTGGAATCTGAGAAACACTGTTTGGCTTTCAATAAGGAGTTCGTGAAAAAAAACCAAGTATGGCGTTATACATGAACCTGCTAATTCAGTTATATCTTCAGGAACTGAATGTTCTGGTGCAGGTTAACACAAGTAAGGAAGAACAGAAAGGAGGATTGCTTGCCGATGATGCTGTTAAACTTGCTCATTTCATCAGAGAAAGCTGTTCCAATTTGAAGTTTTTAGGCTTCATGACCATTGGCTCTTTTGACAATAGGTATAGTCAAGAGTTCCTATCAGATTTACGTTTTAACTTCAGTCATGCTATCCCAAATCCTGATTTCGACGAGCTTTTCAAAGTTCGTTCTCAATTCTCTCTCCAGTCCGGAGTAGCAGAAGAAAAGATAGTTTGTATTTATATAGTTACTGTGCTTCATCTCATTTTAAGGAACTGTCAATGGGTATGTCCGATGACTACGTACAAGCAATACAACAAGGAAGTACAGTAGTGCGTGTCGGCAGCAAGATTTTTGGTGCTAGAATATACAAAAATTAGATTTTCGGAGAGAAAAGAGAGCAGCTCCAGATTTTCTTTGTTTTGAGCAATCTAATTTCATGTTTCTATGCACTGCGCGCAGATTTTTCATTATAAATTATTTTTTACCGTTCGTTTACTTGCGTTACCGGGCAGTCATCCTTCGAATATCTTTCATCGTTATGACTAATCTTGGTTCAACTATATTCAATGTTCACAGGCTCGTATATACCATGCCTCACGCAATATCAAACTTCTCTGTGCCGTTGTCGGAACTCGTGCAACCGAAATCAATTGACAGAAGAACTTCCACCGATACTTTCCGATCTTTGTGTTTGTTTGAATATTTTTTTTCATTTCATGCAGAAGTGTTTTAGGTTTTAAAGCAGGTGTGTTCGAAGGAAAGAGGGGTTCAGCTTATGTTGAGTTCGGAAACACCAAAGTTTTGTCTCAAGTGTGAGTTCTCTTGATTCTTAAGACCCAAGTTTTTTCGAGACCAAAACCGCATTTCTTTATTCAGACATGGTCCTCGAGAGTATGCGGATGGTGATTATCATAGCTGCAGCGTGAAAGTAAGTACTCTGCATTCACAGATATTCGGGATATAGCAACCGCTCATGACGTGTACATACAGTTAAACTGATCTATCTTCACGTGACATGACGGATTGAGAAGCTTATTTTTTTAACACAAATCTATATCTTACTCTAAATTTACTTCTAGGTTGCTATTAAAGGCTACACAGACGAAAAAATTAGAGCCCAGATCCAAAGTGCAATGTCAGGATGTATACAATTAAATAAATATGCTAAAAGTGAAATAGAAATAGAGGTATTTCATTTTTTATTTCTGTTATAAGCTGTTATATAGGTTTCTGTCATAACAGCAGAGCAAGGTGTTCTTCAAGCTGCTCTAGTTTCATCTTGTTTGGCTTTGGTGCATTCCGGAATTGAAGTGAAGTTCTCTCTCAGTTTCGAATAAACATATTTTTTTTGTAGTTATGGGATGTTGTCGTAGCAGCTCACGTGGCCATTACTGAAAGTGGAGATTTCATCCTTGACCCTTCAGTTATGCCTGAGAACTGTATGGGATCAGTGACGGTAGGGGTAATGCCCCAACGAGACCAGGTGAGGAAATATCGAATCGGGAAAACAAGAATTTCTTAGAGAAATAAGAGAATTTGCTGTAAAAGAAAGAATCGTAGATTAAACATGACCTTTTTAGATGGTTTGCACTGATATTCGTGGTGCTCTTACTTCACGCCTAGTCAATGAGGTTATACGCTATGCTGCGAATAAAGCTAATTCACTACATAGCCTTGTAAAAACAACACTTGCGGCCAGTTTGGAAACGTAATTGTCCGGTTTTTTCTTTTAATGATACTAAATAATCTCGTTGTTAAAATGTTTGTTGTTGATTGTTTTCGAAAAGTCAAATGAAGAAGTTCTTCACTCCACTGACCATTAGCAAACTGTAGATCTTAACTTTCATCAACAATGCTGCCATGACGTTCATTTTCTTCGAAATCCGATTGAATGTTTTCTTGACTAGCCGATGGCTGTGAACACGCAAAATTACATAAAAACTGAAATGGTTGAAGATTTCTCATCAAACAACTGTTCTTTGTTATAAGTTTGGATTGATTCATTTTGTATTTTATTTCGCTCCTTCCATATTCTTCAGATTTCCGAGAAGCATTTTTCGGCAGTCACGTGTTTCATGACGAATTTGAAAAGAATTGAGTCAGCTGAGCTTACTTTAAACAAATTCTGAAGTTGAAGACTATCAGCAGGAAATAAATCGTATTAATGATTTTGCAGAAGGAGAAGAAAATGGAGAAAACGAAACCGATTTCTTTGAATTTGTTTCAAATGGAAGAAATGGAGCTGCTTCGTGCCTTCTCATCACCATTTTCATTGTATTCTACTCTTCTCTCGCTCTCTTCCTCTCACTTGTGGTTTGAAGACCAACATTCATCAATCAGCTGACAGAAGAGCCAACGAGCCTTTATTTTCTCAAAAAAACACACAGAATGCCTTTTTTGAAATTTCAACGCCAGAAGAATTCATAGCATTCTTTTGTCAATTTTTGATCAAAAGTGAATAATTTCATTTCTGGTTCAATTTACAAATTCAGCAACTGTCGTTTGTTTTATCACATTAATCATGAACTTTGAACTGAAAAAGCATGGGGTGGCCCAGTGGTGCAAACCTTATCATATCTGATGATTATAATTTTTGCTAATTCACATTCACACATTTCCAGCTTTAAAAGAAAGTTTACGTCATATGTAGTCACATTGTTCTTGTTCGACTATATTCAATGACCTATGACCTCAGGAAAGGAGACTACCAAATCGCCTTCACCATTTTTTCCTAATAAAACTGAACAACCCTTTGTTGCAGGTCGGTAAGAGGTTTACACCGCTCCTCCTCTTCACTTTTGATCCCTCCATTCAATCAGTTTTTTTGCTTCCTGATACTTCTCTCTCGCTCATTTTTTATTTAATTTTTGTCCTGTGTTTTGCGTTCAAATCAAAGTATTACTCATCATTAAGTGCTCATGATCTGTTAACAAACTAGTTATCACACATTCTTCGCTGTATTATTACAATCGAAATTCCGAAAATCTCCTTCTTTTTTTTTGTTCTCCAGATTATTACCAGTTTCACACGTTTATTAAGGGAAAAAAACCTTCTAGTATGAGTTCAAAGTATGCGAGATTCACGGAGATAGCAGCTCACAGACATGTTGCCAAAAACAATTTTGTAAACTTTGTCTTCTGTTTAATCAATTTTTTGATAAAAACTCCGATTATTTATAATCCTCTTTTGATTTCTGGATCTTTCATTCATGTAGAACAATTGTTGTCACAATAACTATTAAGGAATGTTCAATATATGATAGATGTTACGAAATAAAGAGACAGACAGAGCGAGTGAGAGAGAAGGAGAGAGAGAGGGCGGAGAAGTTGTGAAGATAAAGAGGGTGGTGCTTATTTGTTCTCAAAATGTCCTTATTTATTATAATCACCAAATAATTCGTGCAAAACTGATCTTTTCTCTTTCTTTTACTCGTGTTTTTCCGATCTTCAGCTGTCTGCTAGCAATTTTTTTTGTTTTCTTATTAGTTCGATTCACTTTGTGCTCTGATGTCAGCTTCACCATCAGCTTTACTTTTTTTTCTATTATTAATATTACGAAATGTACTTTTCCCGTGAGACACGTGTAATCATTAAGTCCCCAATTCACGTGATGACGGCACGTGGATGCTTTAAATGAAAACATCCCATTTTAAATTCGAAGACTCGAAGAATGGTTGTTTTCCAATTCTATTTTATCATATGGTTTGTATTTTTTTCTTCTCCGTCACCCCCACCTCTTCGCTTCCCTCTTTCAAGACAATATCGGGATATTTGACAGTAGCCAGCTGTCTCTACATGTAATGATAAAGAAAAAAGATAATTTTTTTTATTCCAGTGCTCATGTTTCTCTCTGCGTTCATGTATTACTCTTGTTTCTCTCTAATTGTATTTGTTATTCCAGATTCATAGGTAGAAAGAAATATGGATTTTCTTCAAGTATACGGCACAATTCTCATCTCAGCATATTCAATCACTACTATATTGATTCTGTGTAAGCTGAGTCTGGGTATAGTTGTTTTTTTATTTTCCGCTAACTAATCTCTTCTCATTAACAGGTCGTTTGCCACACATGTACATTCGATTGATCGAATACTTCCAAGATAGTTTAACAATTAATAAGAATATGGATATAGATAATAACAACAGCCATACAATATGTGTTGCCAGAGACCATTTGACTCCAACATATTTTAAAAAATGTTTGTCTCTCACTGTTATCATGTAATGAAAAGGAAGCTGTTTCAGATGAAGTGAACGATTCTCTGGACGCCTCCATTCATCTTCTGTCCAATGGAATTCAAAGCATTCTACAAGTAAGAAAAATACTTTTTCTTATTGATCTCACAATCAAGAGTCGAGTCCATATGCGCGCTATTCACGTGTATTGTGAAAGATCATCGAATATGAGAGCTCTTCAAAGATACTTTGATTTCTCTTATCACAGTTTTCTTGATTGAACCATGAGATCGATTTCCGATAAGATTTCGAACATCGCACACGTTGCCTAGAAAATCTTTATTTCAATAGTTAATCTAGCCATTAACATGAAAGGTAATGGCTTGTTCGTGCAATGTATGTACTCTGTTCTCTTCATAATGCATGCATTTCATTTATCCATCTCGATAACATAGAACATTCGCAAGAAATTTTTGATTAAAAAGCCATTCACGATAAGAAAAGCAAAAAAAAAAGATAAATATGTCTAGCGTTGTTTGAACTTATTTATCTTCTCTCCCAAAATATGATACGGAAGGTTTTTCGTCCCCCTGTTTCCAACCGAACCATCGTACCTTTTGATGAAAAAGAACAATGTTCAACAATATAAAATTATATATTGCGACTGTTTAAGGATGATATATCACGCCCTTTCCTCTCAGCTCCTGCTCAAGGCTGGTGGTTATTGTCTTGGCCAACATACTTTTATTATGAGCCGATACCTTATCAGCTTATCTCCTTTTACATTCTCGGATTTGTCTTCAGGTCTTTCATACATGATCTAACTTCAATACTCAAACAAAATCTGTTTTTAGATGGTTCTTCCTATTCCCAGTACGATTTGCTCTACTGCTCACTTCAGTTATATGGATTGTTGCATGCGGATTAATTTGCAGTATTTTCACTCCTGCGCAATCAACAGGTTCGTTTGTTAAGTGTTTTCCTGCTCACAGTTAGAAAATAATGATTTCAGTTATGTATTTTGGAATAACATTTGCTCGATTGTTCAATGCAAGTACTGGCTTAGTCACGCGTTCACATAATGATGAAAATCGTGCCCAAACGCCTGGTATCACTAAAAACCTCTAATTTGAAAAACAAGAAAGGAATTCAGGCATAGCTGTTTCTAATCATTTGTCAGCAAATGATATTATGGTCTTATATGGGGATTGTTTCTATGATGGAAAAGGTGTTGTAATCCTCATAAATCATCTCTATAAAATTAATATATAGGTTATACGGTTACTGGTCAGAGTCACAAAGGTTTCATTGAAACATTACAAAAGTTTGGATCCAACTTGACTCCAACACTCTGGTTGAACCGGGAAGATCAGCATCAGAGAAGTAACTTCCAGGTAGCTATATATAGAATTTTATATGTTTATCATTAACCATTATGTTATCTATTTCAGAAGAAAGTTATGGACTACTCCAGTCAGCCATCAGTTTATCCAGTTCTTCTGTTTCCAGAAGGATACTGTAGCAATAATGATACAATCTTACAATTCCGTAAAGCTGTGTTCACGGGTGAAGTACCTATATATCCAATAGCTCTACTTCAGAATGCTCGGTTAGTTTTGAGACGCATGATCTTATTTCCTATATACTTTTTATAGAGTTGGAGATGCGTTTTGGAAAGAAGATACTTACATTCCATATATGCTGAGAGTTATGAGCTCATGGGCAACTTCATATGATATCACATATCTCCAACCAATGATCAAAAAACCTTCAGGTTTATTATTTTCGCATTCTTCTATCCGGAAAACAAGAACAAACATTTGTAGAAGATCCAGCTGATTTTGCTGCTCGCGTTCAATCAGCTGTTGGATGTTCTATAGCCAAAGATGTCTTGCCATACGATGGGGGATTGAAACGACAGAAAGATCGATTAAAGTATCGTTCAAAAGTTCAAACAGCTCTATTTGAGAGTTTGATGAAGTCATCTACATAATGATCTATTTCCATAATAGAGAATCAACACGTTGTGTCATACCGTTTAAGACAGGTCGCCCATATTCATTCCCCCCTTTTTTTCTTTTTTCAACAAAATAAAATAGAAAGCTGCAGGACAGCCTATCCGTATGTAGATGAATAGTCTCTTCATCTTCTTCATCTGCTATCTTCATAAATAAAAACAAGAAGTACAAAATATTATTTGTTTATTGTTTGAATATTTTGATTGACTTATGTTGTACTGATTATTTGAGAGGCTTGACGATAACGAGAAGATGAACCTCGATTGAGATCAGCTCGGAGAAAATATATGTAAAGAGGGAGTAGCGGAAATTGTAAGAGATATAATATATAAGCTATAGCATCAGCCCATAAGAAGATTCGAGCATGATGTCCTCCGCGTGATTGCAAATGAATAAATTCATCGATTATCTAAAACATTAACTTATATGTGCATAATTATGTTTTTAATAAATTATCGTCACTTCCTTGAACATTACTCACCCTCAAACTGTAATTAGGCAAGTTCAACAGAAGATTGATCGTAGCCATTAGAAGACAACGTCGAATTGCCAATGTGCGACGATGTTCCGAATCCTACAACATGAACCGTTTTCATATTCACATTCACTCATTGGGGCTTACATTTATGTTTTTTTGAGAAACAATTTTCATATATGTAGGCGTCTGTTTTTTATGATCCACGGTTATCGTTTCAGCAGCTATCAAAGCAAATTCGGTTTGACAAGGATTTCGGAGAATTAACACGGAAATATCCGTTATGACCGTCAAGATAAAAGGGATAAAAAATGTAGCAATCGATTCAATGACAACTATCGTTTGAAGTGTTGCACCGCTGAAACAAAACAACAAATCAAGTATAAACAACTATTAGTTAGAATTACTTGAATCCTGGGTCAACTCCGCAGTAAGCACCTTCTGATTCATCAGAGCTAACTGTTAGTTTCGTGATTAAGAGTGGTGTCCATATTTGGGTTAAGAGGGAAAACGCCAAAACACTTAAATAGGAAAGTTTGAAGAAAGTTTTCTAAAAGCAAAGATTAACCATAGAATTGACCAGTAACCATGTAGATACTTCCTATTTCTTCGAGATCTCATTGGACAAAAAACATAGACACATCTCTGAAAAATCTAATTTGTTTCAAGTGAAACAAGAAAAAAAAATTAAAGTTGTCAGTGAAAAGCTAGAATAATTCGCGTGAAATTGACGTGACTGATGTCATTTTGTTTTTCGATGCGCATGAGAAGCGGTTGTGAATATGAGAAAGAGCTAACAATAGAGCAGTGATTACAGAATACGTATCTACCTGAATATACATGACAACGTATGTCCAATGAATGAAGCAACTCGAAGCATCCACAATATAACCTGAGAGCTTGCACATCAATGATCCATGCAGAATCACTAAACAAGATAACTCAGATATGTCTTAGTCAGTGACATCTCTTACTTGCAAGTGTTGTGAAAGTTTCAATGAAGACCGTTGCACATATTGTTGAAAGAAGAACAAAGTTTCCTATTATAATTGCTACTAAGCATGCATAATACTGACTTTTTCTTAAATAAGAAATAGAATGATTAATCAGATGTTCTCTTGGAAAGCTTAGTTACCTGTGTTTGCGTAGTGAGAATAGACAGAATGGTAGAAGAGGAAGTGTTAGAAAGCAAACAAAAACAACTGAAACAAAAAGAAGACGAGATGAATAAATCCATTCTTGAAGGACCGCTTCTTCCACGGCATTCACCATTTGTCACTGAAATTCTTTTTTTTTCTCTCTTTTTACTTGTCTTGTTCAAAGTATAAAGTAGGTCAGACACGATTACGGCAGCGAAGAGCTCACAAATGGAAAGGAATTGGAAACGAATATATCATTCTTCGGATGAGAAGAAGTAATTGCAATAAAATTCAGATGACTCTATCGATCTTTAATAAATATAAAAAAATATAAACAGAAAATGGCAATATTTAGTTAAATAAGCAGGAAATGTAAGTAAAAATATTGAGTTTGGCATTTCCGGGTAAAATGCTTCAGAGCCGATGATCACTTGTCAGATGACTTTAAGAGTTGTCTCTATAAAGTTGGAACAAAAAAAAGCTAATTTTTAATTCTCCTTTTATGGATATTAAAAGAGTAGAATAATCTGTTTGTCAAATTGGCTCATGAAAAGATAAATAAATGAAAAATGCAAGCCGCTGAGATGAAGAAGAGATGGAGGAGGCAGTAAACGAGGTAGTAGATGGGATGGATTTGAAAGAAGAAAAAATGGAGAAGAGGAAGAAGAGGAAAAAAGAGATGAAAGAAGAAGAAGAAGAAGAAGAAGCTTCAACTGAACTTCTTGTTTGAACTTAATTTATTGTTCTTCATTAGCTAATCTAAGAAATATTATGTTCCTTTATATCTTTTCTTCAAATTTCGTTTAACGCAAATGATTGAAAATGAATTCGATGCAACTTAGCATTGACATATTCATGGAGATACCAACTCCAAGTTGAACTTTCTAATCAGGAAAAAAAAAGATGAATTAGTCGTTTGTTGAATAAACTCAGAGGATTAAACTTCATCTCATACGTATAAATATATATAGTTAATAGAAATGAATATGAAGAACAAAAATCTTCAATATGGGACCTTATATGTAAGAGAGAGACAAAGAACATCTGGTCTTTGCTCAAGCTCTCCTTCTTCTCAAGGGATTCAATCCAGAAAAATAATATTAAAAAAGGCGGGAAAATCTTTGTAAAAGTGAGAGAAAGTAATGGAGAACATAAGAAAATGAAGAAGATGAATCCCAAAAATCTGAGACCATACTGGATGAGGTCATTTCATAGATTAAGTATAACTGAATGCGAATTTGAGCCATCCTCCCCTCAGCGATGTATCATGTTGTAGACAATTTATTTTCGGAATAAAAAAAATATTTTTTTAAACTTATTTTGCATGAATTATTCAAAAAAACGAAACGGAAAGGCTAATTAATCTGATTTTTTGTAAATAAGGCTATTTTTGTAAATTCTTGCAACCAGATGCCGCTCTTCTGAAATTAAGAAGTTATCTAAAGATGTCATCAATGGTTGTTCTCGGATTACAACTTTCAACTAGTTTTATATCCTTTTCAAAAAATGTATAAAAAGAAATGATTTTATTTATGTTTCATTAGACCAATGATGTCGGTCTCTAACCGATTATGGGCTTATAAGTGCATTACTTATTCAGCTCTTACATTCTCAGTGGTCGCAATGCTTTCTGTGAGTTATTTTTAGGAATTATGCAGAACTTTGAAACATTCATCTGTTGCAGGTCTCTATCTCTCTACCAATCCTATATAACTATGTTGCTCTGATTCGCAACACGATGGATGTTGAGCTAGCTGGATGTGAAGTAAACTTCCGTTTGATTTTCAAACTGATGTTTTCCCTATTGTTCAGGACTCCAGCAACATAATTTGGAAAGAGTTCGAAGAAACGCTCACGATGCAGCTCAATCGTACAAAACGTCAGTCATATGGCGCAGGAGACCATCTGGGAGCTTCTGGTATCAACAAGGAAGCAAGCTGCGAACCAACTTGTGTTCCTGGCCCTCCTGGACCTGCTGGTCTTCCCGGAAAACATGGAAAGCCAGGAAAGCCTGGTGCACCAGGAATGCCGGGAATGCCTGCAGCAGTTGTCAACTCAGAGCCATGTAATCCAGTAACACCTCCACCTTGTCAACAGTGCCCAGTTGGTCCACCTGGACCTCCCGGAGAGACTGGAGCTGCCGGTGATGCTGGTCCACCAGGACTTGCAGGACGACCAGGAAACGAAGGGTTTGATGCTCTCTAATAACTAATGAGAACCATATTTTTCTAGTAACCCAGGAGAAACTGGTGCTAAGGGAGCTCCAGGTCCCCCAGGAGAACCAGGACAAGGTGGAGTTCCTGGTGAACCGGGTACACCAGCTCCAAACGAATCAGTTGTTCCTGGAGAACCTGGTCCCCCAGGAGATCAAGGAGAAGTTGGACCAGCAGGACCACCCGGTCAACCAGGACCAGACGGATCTCCAGGTAAATAAGATAAGCATATGAGATTTAGAATAGTTGGTGTAATTTAGGAAGCGCTGGTCCTAAAGGTCCAACTGGGCCAGACGGTGCTCCAGGAGCTGATGGTGCTTCCGGAGAACGAGGTCCTTCTGGAGCATCTGGTAAACCAGGAGAGAAAGGAATTTGTCCTAAATACTGTGCAATGGATGGAGGAGTGTTCTTCGAAGATGGAACACGTAGATAGAGAAAGAAATGAAATTGTTTTCAATCATCATAACGAAATGAATATGCATTCAATAGGAAAACTTTAAAGACAAGAAAGAGATATACAAACGGGAAAAGGGAAAAAAATAAATTGTCTGAGATATCTTTCAACGATATCAAGATGATGTTTTTGAGAAGATTATTATGTGATTATATCTTGTAATGAGAAATTTAAGACAATATTTGAAAACATCTGCAGATTTCAACAAGTTTCTCACTAATTTGAATTAAGCATTCTGTATAAATAGAGATTTACCATTCGCTTAATATGAGACAACAATGGCATCTAAACTCATTGTTTACATTCTTCTATCAAACATTTCAATTTCACTGGGAGTAGCATATGACACTGCATAAGTATTAAGTAGGTGCTTGTTCTTCTCATTTTACTGTTTCTCGCTCTCCTAGTACCAGAGACAGCAAAAGATGGTACAAAGATTGAGACAAATAAGGCAGATGAAGCTGCATAACACTCTATGACAACGGTGACAACACAGGTAGTTGAAGATGGTGCAATCGTTGTAGATGAATTCAAAGCCAAGATCATACTTAATGAAGGAAGTGAAATAATTTCTTATGAAGGAAGTAAATGATACCTGATGAAAGAATGAGGTTGAGATATGAAGTGATGACACTACCATAGTTTCCCATATAGAAATGGTTCTTTGACGCTTTTTCATTCTTTTAGTACTCCTAATTATTTTATTTTAATATTTGATTATTTACATTATTTTGCATAAACATTCCTTTCATGCCTCTTTCACTAATTCAATGGCCTATTGGCACAAAAAATGAAAAAACACAGCCGCACACAAAAAACGCAAATACAACATAAATCTGTTTCTTCTGAGAAATGTAAGAAGCCGATTCTAATACTGATTAAGCCAACCCGATGAGAGGGTGTACAAAAAACAAGATTGATCAATGATTTTGTAAGAAGTTTGTGAAAAATATTTTACAATTCTCAAGATGTCAGCGAACTTTTCACTAATTTGCATTGCGCTTTTCGTACGAATTGTGGTTTACCACTTGCTTGATAGGCATATGACAATAATAGCATATAAACTTATTGTTTTCACTTTACTATCATTTTTTCTGATTAGCAGGTTTTAGTTCCAACCTTCTCCACGGGATGAGCTCAGTTCAACTATACATCATCTCACGTTTCAGAGAAGACGGAAACAAACGAAGAAGTCAAAAGCAGAAAAAAAAAGATTTCAACTGAAGGAACAAGGTTGGAATAACGTGAGACCTAGAACCTCTGTTAAAGGTAATGACATGTATTGATTCTAACGGACGAGTTAGAAATAACGACTGATGTTTGAGGTGAAGAAGTAGAGGATGACTAGCTCTTCGTATATCACTTTTCTTGTACTTTATTTTAATATTTGATTATTTACTTCAATCTGCATAAACGGTCTCTTCCGAAACTCTTCCCTTAATTCAATGGCCCTATTGGCGCAAAAAAAGGAGAGAACACAGCCGCACACAAAAGACACAAATGCAACAAGAAATCTGTTTCTTTAAGGAAGGTTTCAACGAACGATCGCTTCTCACGTGAATGGAAAATGAATGAAATGCACAGCTGCATAGACAGTAGAAGAGTATAAATGAAGCCGATTCTCATTTTGGTTTTGCCAGTCCAGTGAGTGGCTGTGCAAAACAAGCGAGTTTGATCAACAAGGTTGAGAGAAGCCAAAACAGTTCAATCATATCCGAAAATGAGATCAAACGGTGCATTTGCTAATGAATGATGGAACTTTAAAGTTCAGAAGGAGGATTATCGAACTGTTTATCAATATTTCGTTCACAAAAATCATACATTTCAAATGTAAAAGGAATTCTTCTCATTTGACAAGCTTAGGCAGCTGGACAGCCAGGTCCTTTCTCTCCATCTTTGCATTTGCAATCAGCATCTTTCATTCTACGTTCGGTGATATCTCGTCCTTCGGCAGTCTTCCCAACAACACAAAGACATCCTTTGAAAAGATTGATAATAATATATTATATTCTAATAAAATAATAATATTCAGTACCTTTAGGTCTTGGGAAACATCCTTCCTTCAATCCCTTGAATTTATTATTTAACTCCTCAACAACAGCTCTATAATTGGCTTGAGCACGTTCTCTGAAAACAATTATGAAGATTATCTTCATAAATTGAATATTTTTGCAAACCTCACGGGATCACGAACGTTCTGAGATGGAAGATTATCTGGGCTCTGGCTTCTTGCACGAGTCTTATCATATTGAACTTGAGAATTGATAGTTCTATCATTTCCGACATTTACTTCACGCTTGCTTCTCTGAATTGAAGAGGAAACGTTTCTTCATCTTCAAAAATTTGAGAGAAAAACTTACAACTGAACATTGCTCGGCACTGTTGTAGGTGAGAACAACCTCATTGCCATTTGAATCTTTTTCTGTGCATTTGCAGCCACCAGATGGCTTGGGGAAGCAGTTTTCCTAAGAATAAAAAAAACATCAAAATTCATGTAAATGTTTGTATTAGATGACGTATCAGTCAACTCATTTTTCTAACATCTTTGTAGACATTTCAATGAAAAGCAATAAGATTACCTTGAAGTTTCCGAATTTCTCCTTTATTTCCTGGTTAAGTTCCTTTTTATTGTTAGCTGTTTGAGCTGGAAAAAAAGAAAAATCATGTTCTTCTATTGTGAATTCTCGTTTGCTAACCTTCTAGAGAGACTTTGCAATCAGCATCTTCTGAGTATTCACGAACAGTTTCTCCTTGTCCTTCATCAACGTTGCACTTGCATCCTCCGGAAGGCTTGGGGAAGCAGTTTTCCTGTGAAACGAAAAGTTACAATCCAAAAAACACTCGATGGCTTACTTTGAAAGCACCGAACTTAGCTTTAATCTCAGCATTCAGCTTATTTTTGTTTTCAGCAGTTTGAACTTCAACGGGCTTCTTACAGTCATCAACAGAGTAGTAGCTTCGAACAGTTTCTTCTAAGCCTTCTTTAACATTACAGCTGCATCCTTCCGGAGTAATGAAACAGTTAGGACGAAGAGCAACAGCAGCGGCGGCAGCCTACAAAGGGTAAAGAGTTGTTGTGAACTCCGGAAATGAATTTTCTCCACTCAAAGCTATCATCCCAAGATGATCTTACAGTGATCATGTTCCTCCAAAGAACACTTTCAAAAGCTTATCTGCCATTGAACATTGAGGGGAAATCAATGGTGATTTTAAAAAAAATTGTTCAAACGAAAGAATAGAAGCAATTGATCATGAGGTAAGCTTTTGAAAGTCAATAATTTAGGAAAAAAAGGTGAAAGTAAAGAACAAACCTGTGTTGCTACGACTAAAGCTGTTGTACAAATAAGGAAACGTATCATTTCAACCAACTATCAGAAAGATGGCAATTGAAATGAAGACGAAGAAGAAGAAAGTGAAAGAAATTTAAAAGATTTCCGAAGTTACCGCCCACTTTTTGTTTAGATTTCTGTACTCTCTTGATTCGAAATGATATTTTATTAAATGAGATACAATACTAAGGAACTTCATCTGTTATTCTTCGTCTTTTACACTTTTCTTTCCTCACAAATCAATCTTCAACAGATTTGAAGAAACAAGAAAAACAATTGTTACATTATGATTCATCAAATGTTTATAACTTCATTCAGACATTAAGAATGAGACCACATGTGCTCGTGCCAGTACAGACCATCTACTTCTTAGCCAAATAATTCTAAAGCGCACACATTGTTTATGTTTACAAACTGAATAGAGTCTATTGTCTAACTAACCTGAATCAAAAGCTTATTTTCTTTTTCTTTCTCTAACACTTTTTTGTGTTCAATATCAGCTATCCTTGTCATGATCAATTCAAATCGACTGACAGAAGTAGAGAGCACTTCCTGCAATGCATCAATCCGTCTATTCACACTGAAATTATATGAATATAACAATCTCTAAAATGCATAATTTCTATTAAACATTATGTGATTTCGATAATTATCATCAATTTCTCGTCGTCGTTCGAGCAATGTTTGCATCTCATTCGCAACTCCGTCCATCGTCTGAGAATGATAGCATTCGAAAAACATCTTTCGTTATTCACAAACCCTTTCATTAATTAGATCTGCCGATGAGATATCAAGTTTGATAAAAGCATCTGTTATATCTTTCTCCTTGTATCCGAGTCTCAAATTTTATTTTATTTTTTTGCTTCTCAAATATAATTTTTGAATACTTGAGTAGTTCGTTCTTGTAGTCATCGAATGTTATGCCCAAATCTGGACTGGATGGACGTTCATTTCGAGCCTTTGAGCTAACCATTCTGTTGAATTTCTTAATCAAACAAAATTATTATTAGCCTATCGAATGAATTTTTTACCGATTTTATCCAATCGAACAAACTCCGTTTTGTTTTCTTCTTCTCCAATTCTGTCTTTACTTGTACGTAGGAATCATTGATAATGGCCAAAAACATGTTCTGAACATCAAATTTGCTGGCTTTTTCCATCAAAATAATTACCAATAAAACGAAGAAAACAAAGAAAACGTAGGTCAGGAAGAAGGCCGGTCCCAAATATCTGTTTGCCCTTTCTAATGCCAAATAATCAAAGTCTCCCAGAATGATTCTAAGTAAAGCGAAGATGGCTCCAACAAATGTTGAATAATCTTCTATCTTTAATCATCTGCTCGTTAAGGCTTTAGATTTTTGTTCCAAAACCTGGGTTCCAAAAACAAGATAGCCAAACTGGGCATAGGCGAAGAAAAACACGGAAAACATGACGAAGAACCCTCCAATGTCTTTAGAAGATCTTGACAGGGTGTCAGAGAGTTGAGACATTGTCTGATTAACAGAGATGTATTTGAAAACCTTTAAAGAATTTTTTTTTATTGTATGTCTTGACTGAAGAAACCACCTTGATGAATGATAAAAACAGAATGATGGAAACGATATGGTGATAAGTGTTTTCTGCCGAAACCACATCATCCATCGTTGCTTGGGTCATATTGGCTGGAGACATTGTGTTTCTTTGTTTTCATAGCCAAAACTCACATTTGAGAATGCTATTGATTCGATCAGCAACTATATTTGTCCTTTTGTAAGAAATTATGAAACATGCAATTGATAAGGAAATGATGGCTACATCGAACAAATTCCAAAGTTTGGTGAAGTACCGCAGTCCAGATCGCACAATCTCAAAAAGCTCTTCAACGAGTAAAAAGAGCTGAAAAGCTTTATAAACTATGCAATTATGATATTTTATAACTGTAAATCCCATGAAAGCTCCTTCCAAGCCAACCAATATATATCCTCCGGTTCCCGTATATCGAAACAAGGAAAAAGTGTAGAAGTTGGATGTTGTCATAACTCCTCCAGTTGCTGGCAACTCAAATAGCAGTCTTCAATTCTTTCAATAAAGACAAAGGAAAGAATGAAATATACCGAACAATAATGAAAATATTAACATTTCCATTGAACAAAGCGAAATCGACGATTAGGGCCCTAGTTCCTCGATCGATGAATCTCATACTCTTAAACGAGACGATTAAAAACCTCTTAGAAATTATTTCGCTGAACCTTTAACTCAGAAATAATCTGATAAGCTTCATCAGCATCATCTTTTGGCAAAGGAACAACAAAACCGCTGCCATCATAAGTTCCCAGGACTCCTTTGATTGAAGACGTTTCTAATTCTTCTGATGATTTCCATTCAAAGCTAACGAATAAATTGTAATTTCACATTAGGGAGACTAACTTCATATTTTCCGTTCCGAAGCTGAGTTTATCCGCATGTTTTTCTTTGTAATTCGAGAAGCACTGCTTAATTTCTCTTGAAAAGCTTTCCGGAACTACACAAGACTTGTTATGAACCTGCACGATATAGGTGTGAAATCCTTAATGCGGTTGCAAGACTAAAGTTACTTTAAGCATCCGAATTACTGGCCGACCCAACAGTTTGTTTTCATACATCACCATCCCCTCCTCCGTGGATATATTATAGGTTGTACTGTCCCAGTACAAACCTTTTATGAGAATCTTATTGAAATACTTAAAAGAGAGTGACTATTTCTATATATGGGTAGGAAAACCAACTTCCCAAATAGCATCCATATCTTTGATGCCGTCGAACGTGAGAGAGCTGTCACTTGTTGAATATAAAAATGCATTACTGACGGATTTAGCAAAAAAAAATTTCTGTGATGAAGTGTTTACGAAAGCAACTTAATTGATGGCCTTTAGTATGTGTCATATAATGATTTTCTTACTGTAAACTAAAACCACCAGATATATGGAATACATGATGATTTCGAACAAGAAATGAGCTGAATCTGATCTGGCATCACGTTTGACTAAAAAGATCTCGTCCTCCTTCCAACAAAGTTTGTGGGCAACTTACGTCTTGAAGCCATTAGTACCTGCTTGGCTGACATTTTTTCTTGCCTTTTCTTGTTGACAACATCCTTAGGCTTCTTATCGTCGAAATGAGCATCGTCCTGAAGAGTAGTAGTATAATACTTGGAAGAACAAAAACAAAACCATCTCTTTCCCTAATGTGTCGGAAACTGGCATGGAGTCGGCAGCTACGATAGCCGGAGGGTTATCATAACTTTTCATATCATTGTAATCCATGCTGAGTTAACTTGAATGGAATGTAAAAGTATTTGAGGGGTTTTACATTTTAAGCCCTATCACCCAGCAACTGTTGCTAAAAGCGTTTTTTAATCGAAAACCATGGACACAGATGGAAGCATCCCAGGGAACATCGAGATTGTAACCAAAACAGCAATTCCATTTTGAATTTTCTTATTTTCAATAAAGATTCATAGAAGGTTTATGTGTTCAAACATGAGAGTTCAATAAAAGTTTTCACATGTAGATACATGATTCATTGGTTCATTAGTGTTCTCGCAGAACTGTTGTTTGTTCCTTCACTACCGAGATGATTCATTAAATGAACTCTTACGCGCCAGTTTTCTTTATAGATCTTTTAATGATTTTATTTCGTAAACAATTTGATAAAATGTGAAGACAAGAGATTTAAAAAAAAAGATTAGCACCAAAGATCATTTAGCTTCTGGAGTGCCAGGTTGTGTGGAACCCTTTGATGAACCGGGGCCCGATCCACTGCGTGTCGATGAACCCGTACCTGTAGCAGGAGCTGGGACTTTTTGAGTTTGACGGAACTTTTTCCATTGCTAGAAAAAAGGCTTAAGTATTCAAAAACAGAAAAAAAAAGATGTACCTTTTGATACTCCTGATATCTTCTCCAAGCTTCCTCACTATAAGCCCTCCTTTTCTGAGCTGCAAGCTCAGCTGCAGTTAGCGCTCTCGCTGAAAATAAAATTGAAAAAGGTTGTGCGAATTAAACTTTACGTTTCTGAGGTGGAGGTGATTCTTCCTAGAATTCATAATGTTAGGATTTGATGTAATCTGAATAGCATACCTTTACTTCTGGAGGTGGTGGCTCTTCTACAGGTTCTGGTGTTGGAGTTCTAGGCGGTGTCTCTACTTTAGGTTCAGGAGATGGACTTGGGGTTGGCTCTGGAGTTGGCTCTTTTGGCGGTTCTTAACATATATTGTGTTCTTTGAGTAATGATAAAAGTCGAAAAGCACAACAAACAATCGCACAAAACACTTGTAAATACCCGGTGTAGGAATAGGAGTGGGTTCTCGTGGAGTTGGTGTTGGAGGAGGTGTTGGCTCAGGCGTAGGCTCAGGTGTAGGTTCCTTAGGCTCAGGCTCGGGCGAAGGTGTAGGTTCAGAAATCCACTCTACAAATTTCACTCGTGCATCTAGTTGAAAACGTTTTGTGTTGATAGTGTAACTGTGAACTATCGAAACGTGTTTCTATTCCTACCTTGTGCTGCCTCATCCATAAAATTACCTGTGAACTCTTCTGGATCTGGTTCAAATGGAGGAGGCTGCAAAAATGATAAAATTGAAAAGCTGATGAATGAATGACTCACTCGCAAAGTTTCAATTTGTCCTTCTTCTACTTTAATAGCCATGTCAACAAAATTATCCAAATCTAAATCCTTTATGACAGTTGTTGGTAGATTGAACTGATCACCCAAATTTTTAACAAGAGCTTTCATGGTCATCCTTGAAAACAATCCATAAATAAGCTTTGATTTCTCTTCCTGTTTGCTAACTTCTTTCCTCCAAACCAAATAGCAACACTGCCAACATTCTCTATTTTTCTTCCATAATAGTGTAACTTCTTAAGAGTATCAGCAGCAATTTCGATTGCCATTGTTGTTAAAGCTAAGCCAATAGCTATGTAAACAATCGTGAAAACCATGTACGTTTCACTTAATTAGTTTAATTTTTGTTGCAGCAAAAAAGGAAACAGGAAAACCTTCGAGGCACTATATCACCTAATCCGATTGATGTTAGAGTTACGAAATTGAAGTAAACAGCTTTAAAGAAGTCCATGTCAGGTTCGTACGAAGCCAACATTAAACCTCCTTAAGAGAGTCAAAGTTCAAAAATGAGAAAAACCATCGTCTCTTACCCATTGCTATATAGAGTAGAAAAACTATGAAGAGAGCAATAGCTTGACTGTCTTCTATATCATCCCCTTCTTCCGCCTTAGCTGACAAGTTCTTCTCTTCCATCTGCAATAAAATAGTTAATAAGGAGTTGATGCATACTCGTAAAGCAACCTTTCCTTCCTCAACTGAGATGATTTCATCTAAACTTCCTCTACGAGACGTTTTCTTCTTACTGTTCTCATAACCTTTTAGCTTCATCCGAACAATCCAATCGTCCCTGAATTTCCTGAGACAAAAACAAATATGAAGACAATAGCTGGGTATAAATCACTTTCGAAGCTTATTCAGTCGTTGTGTCCAATCAGCCATGATTTCTGATAGAAATTTACCCAAGTCGGCAATAGCTAAGAGTGTGAATGGTATTCCAACCAGACCGTATAAAACAACAAATAATCTTCCAGCAAAAGTTTTTGGTGCCACATTACCATAACCTATTGGAATAGACAATCATGCAAAGAGCTCGTCAATGAAGCTTATACCTATAGTAGTTATGACAGTAAATGCGAACAGAAGCGAATCCATGAAAGACCAAGGCTGAATCTCATCATCTACAATGAAAACATTTTAATAGCTGCCATATAGTTTGTTTCTTCGCTCAAACCTCCATCCGATTGTTTTAAGTGAGGACCTGCATGTGGATTGGGAGGATGAAAGACATCTTGTTCTACTGATATGTGATAGCATTTATCCATTTCTTTTATTAATTTCTCATTCAAAGTACTGAGTGAGCACTCAAACTCAGCTAATTTCTGTAAAAAAAAATGCCATGCAATAGCAACTTCCTTTCCAATCAAACTTTTATGGCAGAGATCACGCAACGTCGGCTCCGCATAACCTGAGCTGCTGTTCGCTTTTCCCTGTTCGTCAAATTACTGAAAAATACATAACGAAAAAAAGTGTCGACAACAAACAAAAACTTCATTTCTTCTTCTAAAAGAACTTTTTCCAGTATGACAGAATCATTATGCCGCCTTCTACGTCGGTGAATTGAACTACCAGCTTCTAAAGCTTTAGCCAGAGTTTCTACAATAAGAAACATATAAAACTATTGGAATGGCAAAATATGAAAACCTGGATTGATGTGTAGATCAGAATGTCTTTTCTCAATGACAGCCTTAACTTCAGCAATGGGTTTGGATTCCAGCTTTCTCATGACAACAGCTCCAAAAACTGCATAAGCTCCAACGGAGACGATCATCAACAGATGAACGGCCAATGGAGTTGCCTTAAGATGATACAAATATGAAGCACTTAATGATCATAAAGTAATAAAAAAACAAAACCTTTCCGATGAAATTAGAATTTATTTGAGGACTTAAAGCATTCCTTTTAACTCGTAGTTTCATTGTTGTTCAAGACGAATTTCTGGAGAGTCAGATGGAAAGAGAAGAAAAATGTCAAACATTCTCTTTTTTAAATCCGAGAACTTCTCAATAAATGAATAATGAGCTTCAAATCAATTGTATTTCCTGCCCCCCAGATAGATTCAACAAATGCAAAAATCAAAAAACAAAAATGTCCATTTCACCTTCTTGCCTTGACGTTTAATCCAATCCAGCTGCATGTTTGGATCCTCGGATGTCAAATTTCCATTTTCCGATCTTAATTTATTGAAATAATAAAAAAAAATTAAATTTGTATATTGAAAAAAAAAATTATAAAGAAATGAATTACTTTTTACAATCCTTTAACTGTTTTACTTTTAATACCATATTTGTAAGGACAGAGAGTATAGAGAGTTTAAAAAAAGGAATACAAAGGACTCGAACGGACGTTTGAACTTCCGCAATTATTTCAGGTTTTGTTCAAAAAAAGAAAAAAAAAGAATTATTTCGGTTCAGAGTAAAGGACAACATATCTTTATCATTTTTGAATATTAATTCTTCCGGGGGCCACGAAATCGGTTCCGTACGATGAATGCAAGTAATAGACTTTAAACAGGAAACAACAAAATTTCAATGTAAGCTTAGTCCTTAAGCTTCTATTTTTCTATCAAGCACAAGAAACAAATCGCTTAAAAAGAAAACACTATCACTATCTCTATTTCTCTCCTTCTCTCTAGTCATCAATGATTTTCTCTCTCTATCTCCTTTTGTGGAAGAAGAGAGGTACGTAATGAGTAAGAGAGTGAAGAGAAAGAGAACAAGAAAATCTCATCATGTTATGACCTGTTAAATGAAGAAGCACCAGTTGTTTGCACAAAATAAAGGAGAAGAAGACCAAAAAAAGAAATTCAATACGATAATGAAGTTTGTAATTTCTTTTATTTTCTTCTTCAAATCCAACTGTTTTCTATAATGTTCAATTCCAATTTTTCTCGGCATCTGCTCGGTTATTCAATGCTTTTTCCTCAGAAAACCCTCTCATTTCTCATTCGAAGGTAATTGCTCTGAGCCGATAAACACAGTTCTTATTTGAAAAGAAGAATGATTGCAAGGTTGTTTCTTAATTTAAACAAAACAAACTGTCTTCAGAAGAATCAACAAAAAAAAGAGTAATAGATGAGAATGAGATGAAGCTGAAGGGATAAATGAGCTTTTGGTCGGACAGAGGAGTTTTGTGAAAGTATACTCGTTTCATCCTGTGTTTCTGTGTGTCTGTGTATGTATGCGTTGTAAGGTAACATGATGTTACTCAATTAGATGGTATAGGTTTGTGTTTTGAATGTCAAATCAAATGAAATCTTAGCTATCGAATGCTTTTGTTTTTGGAAACAAAGAAATAGAAACCTTCAATACATCATTATTCTCATGTTATAGACTAATGAAAAATAATGAAATTGTCTCAAAAAAAAGCAGAAAAGAAAGGAACAAGTGATTGATTGCTACAGGAAACGTTTGGATACATGAAGTCGAGAACAAGCTTACAGATTATCATAAATGATTGATGATTGAACATTGAGAAATATATTTTATTTATAATAAATAGTAGCTCCAATTTAAGATCATATGAAAAAGTGCTTTCGTGGTTAAGTACTAAAACTGCGTTTGTTGCACAGCCTTTCAAACGCTTTTCTGGATTTCCCTCTTAAGGCTTTTACGCTCTCAATCATAATTGCTCTGCTCCTTTAAATTTTCACTTGAACACATAATTTTTACCTTTTCGTACAATGAATGACAGCATATATAAATAGCATGAACAGCTTTTGTGTGCTTCACCCAACAAATAATAATATAAGTTCAGAACGCCGAATCATAGACTAACAGCTTTGTGTTTATGACATTTCTTGTAATTAATCTCAGCATTGATCTCTCACCTCAATATCCAATGGGTCTCACATGCTCACCAGGCTCCCTGTGGGTCACCTTCATTTTCAAAATTAACTTTCGCACGTGCGGTCGCATTCTTCTTGAATTCATGTCTTCGTTGAAGAAGTCAAATTTCCAATTGGAAAAAAGGAAGTTCATAAATGCAGAAAAGAGAGAACAAAACGATCAATGAGCTTTTGGAATTCGTAAGTTTAAAAAGGACAGTGAATCTAATTAGTTTTTATGGCTTAAAGTCAAGTAGAATGAAAAGTTAGACAGAGAATTGGCCATTTTAAATGGTGAAAAGCAAATTGACTGAAGGAACTCAGGGATAAATCAATTCAAATCAGTATTATTTTCAAAATAATGTAATGACAGGAAATATTTTGAATATCCGCAATTGGAGCGATGAATAAAGAAAAATCTTGAGAAATGTATTGAGCTCAACTTTCGTTGAACTTTTCGTCTTTTAAACAACTTGAAATATTTTGAAAGAAAAAAAAAAGTTGGATTACCTCAGGGCATTGTTGATTCCATGTAAGTAAGACGACATGTCTTCTGCAGACTCACTCCTCTGGAATCGCAAAACCATAGGAGTTCTAAAATTAATATTCGTAAGTTTTAATGTTCTCCGCTATCATAAAAATGTTTCTCATAAAAAGACAATAGACTTGTAATTAAAGAGCTTAGATGTTGTGTTTAATCTAATCTACTATGGAGGACAGCTATCCAAAGAGCATGTTGTGTTCATTCGAAAAATATCGAAGCCCACGTACAGAGGATTGGAAAACTACTGGTAGCAGTGGACAAATTCCTTTCTCTTATATAATATGCAATATGCCCTCACACTTTTATTTTAACATTTCAATTATTAATGACTTCGTTATTGTTTTGACTGTTCTGCTTGCTTAACCAAAACTTGAAAACACTTCGAAGGAGGTTGAGGATTTATTGAAACACAACATTAACAACATAAACCGAGGCGAAGAGATCGCGTAGTACACAAATGTTCATTAATTATATAAATATTGAGTTTAACCTCTGAAAGTACCGCCAGGTCGGACCATTCCTCTTGGACCTCCCCGCATTGGCATTCCTCTGCAAAAAAAACGACTTCAATCAGATATTATGAGAAAACCAACCTTTTGAATGTTGATCCTCTTGTTGGACGTCCTCTGGTATCTCCTCCGAGACCCATACCAATGGCTCCCTGAAAAAGCGTAACTTACCCACGTAGCTACAAAGAAAACTGACCTTTTGAGCTCTTCCAATATTCTTAAACATTGGTGCATTTTTAAGCATATCCGGAAGAATCATAAACTTAATCTGAAGCAAAATGGTTTTGAGACCTATATGATTCGAACACGAACTTTATTTCCTCTAATAAATACATTCTCCAACTGATGGGTTCGTCCATCACGGAAAGTAACGACAACTTCAGTCATTTGACAGTTCATATTATCTTCAGCTTCATTAAGCTTTCCTCTGTAAATTTCACCTGGAAAAAAAAAATTGTATGAGTTGAGACGAATGCGCGAAGTTTCAAACCTGTCACGGTTTCTAAAGTAACAATATGGCCTTCGGCCTCATGGAGAATCTTGATGGGAACACCAACAGAAGTCATCTAAATACACTAAATAACTTAATTCAACAATATTAAATTAATAAAACTTTACAAACAAAAAAAATTAATAAATAAAGCCAAGATTACGTCTCTCTGGCATTTCGAATATTTGGCCCGCGTTATAAGGGTACCCTGATCGTAAAGGACTGTGAATCCGCGGGCTTGTTTAGCAACAGAGCGCGATAGCTGCAAGCTGCTTAAAGCTGAGTAAGCAGCCATCACATCACGGAATACTTGGATAGCATCTGGAATTTCTTGGCCGTAAAAATGGAATACTTCTAACTAGTGTCAAATATGGTTTTATCGTCTGTAAAATTCTATGTTGGGCTTGGTCTTATACTATTCATATCAACGTTTGACTTTATTGGTTTATTAATTGTTATAATATCTACGATATTCTTCCTTAGCGGGTAAGGATTCTTGTCTGTTTCTAAATAAAGTTTCTGCAGTTTTTCTTATGTGCTTTATTACCGTGGGCAACAAAAGTACTCGGAACTTAAAGATGACTTCGCTTCCTTAACAGGTTTTTAAATTATAATGTCTTACAATACCTAATCACTCCTCTGCCCAGATTTTCGATATCCGAATGGTATATCACTACTATTACAAAATAAGAACAGATTTAATGATAAATCTGGTTATGACCAAGTTCACTCAATGACAGGATCCGCTGCTATGGATTCAGAGCTTGAACAGGTAGAAACCTTAACAACAAAAATTAGAAGTTTGATGCTTCTTCAGATTTTGAATCTTGTTCTACGTGATTACATCGACTCATGGTACAAACAGTTTTCGACCGACGAATTATTCAAAGAAAGTTTGAAAAGAACGACCAGACGATCCATTTCAGCTTTGTCTCAGAGGCAACTCATTTATCTAACCCTCAATTCCCAACAAAATATCTTTCAGTGTGAAAAGAGTAGACTGGAATACGTTCTTCACTCGTCATCTGATTGATGATTTCGCATCTCATCTCCGGCTATATAGGATGGCTACTGAAAAAGCCGAAAGTATATTAATAGTCGTGAAGTCTGATCAATTTTGTGTCTTTCAGAAAATAAGGAGAAGAGCCAAAGTGATTTGTTGAGTTATTTCTTCGACTTCGAACTGGAAATGGAGAAAAGCATCTGTCGTGATTTAGTTTCCACAACTCCCCATTATGAGAACGGTTAGAACAATATTGTAAAACTGAGTCCTATCTATTCCTTAAGCATATCTTCATGATTTGGTGGATATCATTCTGTATCTGGTAATGCCTCCGGAGGATTTCAGATGTAGGCCATTAAGGTTTTTACTCCGAGAGATTATAGGTACGCTCTTGCTTCTGCTTCTTTTTTCAATTGCTATATAACAGTCCGTCAAATTATTATGCCGTTACTGAACAAGTTCTCTGATCCTGCGGAGATGACAAAACTGATTGTTTGGCTTGTGAGTTTGCTTCTCATGATAGTAGGTGAAAATTTGTTTTATTTTGTAGTTCAGTGAAGTAAATCCACGACCAGAAGATTTTGTCCTATGTCTCGAGAACAGTACTTCCATGGAAGAATTACAAGCAGTTTATAACTGCGTTCTGAACGAAGAACTCGTGTTGAGAGGAAAAGATTCCGGTGGAGAACAAGGTGAGTGATGTGTTTTGCATCAATCTGTTGAATGAATTTTCAAGGAGATTTTGTGAAACAACAATTGGGAAGTTTGGAGCACGTAAAGTTTTTGATCAATAAAAAAATGAGCAACTTCACCCTCGAACAAGGAGTAGATGTGGTTTGATAACGCAAATAGAAATATATTGAAAATTACGTTGCAGGTCGGTACACTGGAACCTGAAAAGCAGTTGATAAAACTTCCTCTTCATGTAGTTCTTACTAATAATGTTGCTGTTTCCTACTTCTTTGATTTTCTACAAACTGTCGGAGGCCAAAATTATATCGACTGCTATTTGGCTATTGAGGTATTTGATAGTTGTAGATTTAGGTTCATCATCATAATGGATTATAGGGATTCAAAGTATCAGTAGAGCATCAATTGCGTTCATTATCTAATGGAGAATCAGGAGAAGATGATGTTTATGAGACTATTAAAGAAGCTGCTCAGAGCATGTATCATCAATACTTGTCACAAGAAGTAAGCGTCTAAGGAGGTGTAAAAACTGAGAACGTTTTTAAGGCCATAACTCGTGTACCTCTTGACGAAAGTTCCATCAACAAGTTTCTCACTCGATTGCGTCATGCTGACCTGATGGATACCTGGTTTGAAAACATCCAGGATAAAGTAGATTCAACTTTATTTCAAATTTTAAACTTTGTTTGAAGATTGTCGAAGTCCTTCGAAACGATGAACAGTTCTATCCTGCTTTCCAGCAAAACCCCTTGTACTCGAAAATGTTGATTGAGTTAGGAATAATGAGAGATCAAGAAAGATCAGAGACTCCTCTCTCTGAGCTCTCCGTTTGTTCTGATGAGCCTGTCCCTAAAAGTCCTGTGAAGGTGATTTATACTTTGTGAAATTTGATTATTTTGATACTGCAGGAGGAAAAAATGGATTTCACTACACCGCCAAGTATAACAACGAAAGCTGTAGTTGAAACACTGGGAATTGGACATGTAAGATGTTACATTTAGAAGATATTCACATTTTCCTCATTTTAAAGGGAAAACAACCTTTCGCGGTTTATAACGTAAGAGTCAGTAAGGAGGAAAATGGAAAGAACACATGTTCTTGGAATGTCCAAAGACGCTATAGTGATTTCCATATGCTTCATTCGTTCATCGTCCAAAAAGTATGACCTGGTAGCAGAAAAAATTTGGAAACATGTTTTCAGTATCCAAAACTTTCTTCACTTTCTTTTCCCGGCAAAAAAACTTTCAACAACTTGGATCCTCACTTTCTTGAAAAAAGAACAAAGGTTTCTATATAACACAATTTGTACTCAACATGAAGTTCAGGCTCTCAATCAGTTCCTCGAAAGCATCTTGCAACCATCTTTGATCCAATCTTTTCCTGAGCTTGACCGAGTCATCCATGATTTCCTTTGCCAACGAGATTATACTGGCTCGAAAGAATCAATCGGGCGAAAGGTGAACAAGATCATTCCGTTTTGGTTTCAGCCTTGTTTTCTCTATTCAGATGATGTCTGTGTTCGATCCTATCAAAAACGGTGTGAAAGCTGTAGGAAATACCGTGATGGCCGTACCGGAACAGGTATGATCTCCAGTAAGGAATATCTTCTGATTGTTGATTTCAGATGTTTGATGGAGTTTCTAAAAGTATCAACATAGCGAAAAGAACTATGGTTCGTTTCAACTCCAGTTTTTACTGAACTGTCATTTTCAGATACCTACAGTCATTCCAAAAACACCAGTCATTGTTCCGGGTCGAGTTGCTGCAGCAATATCAGATCAAGATGACTCGGAAAATATCCCATTGCGAGTTCTGATTTTGTTTGTCGACGAAGTCTTCGGCGTTCGAGGCAGAAACGCATGGTTCCGCCGTCAAATGGTTCTAAGTTCCCGAGTTTGCTTTCTTATTTTCGAATTTAGGTTACTATGTTGAGACAAATTGTAACTCCCTTCGGAACAACACTAAACAAGAAGATTATAAGTATGGTTAATTGGCTCACGAGTGAGCAACAGGTTACCCTGTATATCGTGGCTCTCAGGTATTTTGTAACCCTAAATCTCCATAACATTTTTCAATTACAGAGAAATCTTATGGCCCGATGGACATTCTGCTCCACCTTCTGCTCCTATATGCCCTAGTTTTGCTTGTCGTTCAAAAGTTTTAGCGAAAAGTTTGATGCTGTCAGCTTTACCGGACGAGCTGCGGATAATTCTCGGTGCCGACACTACATACCAAGTACGAATTTGTATAAAGCGAACCTTAATCAGTTTTAACCTATTAAGGGTATTAACACTATCACCGAAGCTCTTCAGAACAAAGATTTAAATAGGAGACTGCTATATGTCATATTCGAACGTTTGCTGATTGCAATATTCCCCGACAACAGGTTTGAGAGAATATTCGCTCAGCTTCATAGTAAAAGTCCTCGATCTCAAAGACCGTGATTGTAAACTATTCATTTTTTTCTAATTTCTGATTGATTTTACATTCCATTCATATAATATTTGTAAATATGAAAGTCCATTCTGGTCACTTGTTTATACGCCAGTATAATAAAGTATTACTTACCATCACTCATAACTTCACACGATTTTTCTTCGTCTTTTATCTTCGATCACATGATTACATTCTAAACTTGACTTTCAGACCATGATAATAGAGAGTAGTTTTGCGTGGATAATCGGTTCAATACTAACATCCTCATGCGCCTTTTATGTTTTCAAAAATTGGAAAAAGTTGAAAGGAGATTCCTCTCAAAATAATCCAGACTTTCGACTACTACAGATTCGGTTTCTGTTTCCATATTTAGTTTCTCTTTTTTCTGAGAGTCTACAGGTGCAACTTGGAACTACTTCAGTGATTTTTAACTTCATTTTAGACTCCATACCTCTATTCACTCTTGCATAGTTTTCACTACTCATCTTTTCAAATTGCGTTCCTATATGGAGTTGGGTTATTCACCGATTTAGTTTTTCGGATATTCAAGATTCGTATCTGTTCCTTATATGGTTTGAACCTCATATTTTGGTCAAAACAAGTGGACATTCAGGGAGAAGAGCTATAAGCCTTGTTTGCTTGGCCGCTGGGACTCTGGGTTGCTCATTCAAATATTTCAATTATATACCGCTTTTATTTGTGGGAAGAATTTTCGATGGAGTTTTTACTTCTCTTATAAACTCTCCTTTCCAACTGTGGTCAGTTCGTGTGCCTAAAAACTTATAGTCTCTTCATTAGGTATAATCACGAGCATGTTGTGCGTTTATTCTTCCCATCGGAATGGATGTCTACAACTTTCACTTTTGTTTCTATAGGATCGGCTTTTCTAACTGTCATTGCTGGCTACTTCAGCGAGGTTCTCATGACTCTCACAAGCTTCATAATCGCTTTCTTCACCAGGTTTTGGTTATCATGACTCGAGTTTTCTCTGTGCCTTTTGCGTTTTCAATTTTGGGGTTAGTCATTAGTGGAGTTTTCATTGGTGTGATGTGGCTAGAAAACTATCCAGTGGATTCTCCTCTTCCTGTCGGGATCGTAGTAGGAAGGACTTTACAAGTAATTTAGTTCCACATATTATCTGTAAAATTTCTCTCTGAAGACAATGGTGTCGTCATCTTTCGTGTTGGTTCTCTGTGTGGTTTCTACTATATTAGAATGCTGTTTCCAAACATTTACTTTCATCTGGTCACCGATTCTAATACATTCAGAACCTTCTGCTTATCAGGAGATCAGGTAATTGAATCTGTTCTTGAAGTATTCCAACTTGCCTTTAGCTTTGGAGCTATATGGGCTTCTCTTTCTGCATCTTACTTATGTGGACTTTCGGTTTTTTCATCGCATTACCTAAGAAAGGTTTCTAATTCTCGGATTTTATGCGGTTCTATTCTTGTAGCTACATTCTCTTGGATGTACAGGTAGTCTGCGGAAATGTTTCCTTCATTACATTTTTTGTTAGTTTCTATGAGCTATCAGCTAAAGAAGAAAAAGCTTGGAGTGCATTCAATGCTTTGATCGGTTTCCATTTTTTCAACTTCTCCATAGGACTCTTCATGCCTGCAGCAGATGCTCTTCAAGTTAGACTGTGTTCTCTGGGATTATATGAGAACATATTTTCAGGCTACTTTGATACCAGGCGTTCAGAGATCGAATGTCTCATCACTCACTCGGATCTTTGTAAATATAATGTGTTTAGTACTAATACTCGGGGTATTTCCTAAATCTAACGGATATCATGATGTCATTTTCATAATTCTATGGTAAGTCCCTCTCCTGGCAAATCAGTGAGACATTCGCCTTTCAGCCTACTGATAATCAGCTGTATCCTCGTCATCATTTTGGATGTAGCATTATCGAAGAAGTATAATCGGGATCTGAATGATTTCAACCATATCATTTTTAACGAATCTATTTCGGGTGTTTCAGAAGCTTGAGAAAGTTGAGATAGAATGTGAGAATATTTTTATTAATCGGGTATCTTAATGGCCTTATAAGGCAATGACATCTTCTAGCTTTAAGCTCTAATGGAGCGGAAATATGACTGAAATTTACATATTAACATTTCCTCATCATATTTCCGATTTTATTCTGATTGACGTGAAATAAAATAACAAACGGACGTTTATGCTTATACATCAAAATGAAATTTCCACAAATACATATAAGGAAGGTATCATTGCGGCCATCACTTTCTTCCAAAACGGATGTATTGGGACTTTCTCTTTTCCATGTCAGCAGATCGACCAAATCTCACAAAAGCTGATTTCCGCTTTTCCATGTCCTTCAAAGATTCCTCACTTATTATTTCGCCAAACTCACATTTCTTACCAGACTGTCGATGCCAGATCGCTTCCCGAATCGGACAAATGCAGACTTCCTCTTCTCCATGGGAGATGAAGTAGCTGCCACTGTTGAAAAATGAAAATTGAGAAGAATGGTAGAATGGAGGAACTTACTTTGTGCTTCCGTATCCTGGAGCAGATACTGCAACTCCACCAAGGAACCCTATAGAAAATTAAGAAAGCTTGAGACAGTGAGAAACCTGAAGTGTGTCGTGTAAACGGCACAGGTGGAGACTGGGGAATTGCCGGCAAAATTCTTCGGAAAGAACGTCTTCATTTGTGTTGGCCATGGAAAATCCGAAGAGAAGCACAGAGAAGAAGATGTTGAACATCATATTGCAACCCTTGAACATGGACGTAAGAAGTCAGAAGTTGTAAATGTCAGAAGAATTCGGTTCTGAGCGTTTGGCGAGCTTTCAATTGAATAAAAATGTAGAGGGTGAGAAATATGGCTGTTAGTAAAGTGTTATTTACAAAAAGTAGATTAGCACAGACATTGAGAAAAACGAAAAGATGAGAAGAAAATATTCAGCATTCCTAAATTATGTGAAAATCATTGCAATAAATTTTCTCCGCCTTTTATAGCAGCCTTGGGAATGCACATCCGATGCGTTAATGGCCTAAGGTACTTTTCTGCTTAAAGAAATATGTCTAGGTTGGAATTAAATATGAAATATGCTTGATGTCCAAAATCATGTTCCAACTACAGCTAATACGGAGGATATGTTTAGAAGAGAAGCTGGAAATATATTTTATAGCTACGGGTCTAAATCGTTTCTGTTTCCTTGACGCTCCTCCACAAAATACCTAATAAAATCCTTTTCGAGGATTTTTTTCTACAAAGAAGCTGAATTGGTGTGAGCAAAATCTCATAGAATCTTCTCATATGTACTCATATTTCATTGTATTTCATAAAACACATCATTAGACTTGGAAACTATTTATCAAATGTACAACTCGTAATTCTCACATTCACATGTATATCAGGATTATAATTAAGTTTAAATATTTAAAGAGCCGCATTCAAGTTACTTATACTGCTCGAGTAATTATTTTCTATTAAACTTGCATTCGAAGATTTTTGAGTGCTTCTTGATGAACCCTTCTCGTTTATGGCAGCATCAATCGCTGCATTCACTAGCTTTATCTCGTCGTCTCTCGATAACTGTCGGTTCCTCACCTGCAACGTTATGCTATGCTTGAGAACATAAAAAACGAAATGATTCATACCTTAGTTATCGAAGCTGTTCTTTGTACTCTATCTACATGGGTTATATATTCAATTATTAAATCACGAAGTAGAGGCACGAACGCCTGTTTCGTACACACCTTATCCAAAACTCTGATAAGAAAAAGTTTGACAATAAACTTTCCCGAATGAACAAACTTGAATATGGCTTTCTCGCTGTGAAGGATTTCACAGCAACCAGTTTTGAGTATGAGTTCTAAAGAGAAATCGTTCATAAAAATAAGGAATTCCTCCGGCTCCATTCCTAGCCGGCTCTCAACTTCTTCTCTGATCTGAAGGATATCATTTTGAGAAGAAGTTCAAATCGTGTTATACCTCAGCTATGGTTTGAGATAGTTTCACTGGATGGAAGGTTTCATCCAATGTGTTTATCAGTTCTCTGGATATGTGGAATAAGTTCATCCAGTCATCATGACATAATAGGTCAATACATCGCACTATCTGAAAAGGCATTAGCTCATCTAAGTGCCAGGAATAAACCTATGTACTCACAGCTTTTACAGTCGACACGACTAGATTGTTCTCAATATTTTTTAATGATTTTATCTTTTCTATGGGTAATTCACGACGTAGTATCAATATCATCTGAAGAACTCAGTTTGTTAATAACAGAATATCCGGAGAACCTGGACTATATCCCAAGATGTAGGCATCAATTTATCATTTTCAATTGTTCCCTCGTATATCCGCATTGTTTGTAGACACTTCAAAAGAACATGAGCCTGATAAGAAAAACATAGACAAGTTACGATTACTGAAGGAACCTCTTCTTCCCTGTGTTTTTCTATCACATCACGGGACTCTGTGTAAGCACTACTAATCCCCAAAAGATATCTATAACACTGACATCTGGAAAAGAGAAGTTGAACACTTAACGAGATAGAAAGTTTCACCTGTATGAGTGGAGAATGCATAACTTCCATGCTACAGTTTTCAGCTTCCATATGTCAATGTCAGTTTTAGATTGAAGAATCTTGAACGGATGAGTTTTAATGTAAAATCGATATTAAAAACCTGCTGTAGTATATCACCATCACTTTCAACACCCCCATCCTTAAAGCATTTATTAATTAGTGAGAACCGAAAGTTAGTGCTTCTGGAGTTCTCAATCGATTCCATCCTGTAATGAAAAACGATCAATTAGATATTTTCAGTTTAATAAAAAAAAGAAAGATATAGGATTGTGTAATGATAACAAGAATTGTTTTATTTTCTTTCCTATTTTTAGTCTTCTCGGTCTCAGCTGCTAACATCCTCTTCGTCATAAGGTGTCAAAGTCCTTCATGAGATTTTTGAAAGCGATGATTGGTCTTTTGTTCAAGTTTTTCTTTATGTTTCAAGTGATAATTGATGAGAAGTGATCGAAAAGTTCTTTTCAATTATAGCATTCAGGAGGAACATTATCCATGAACACTTGAAAGGATATATTCGATCGAAGATAATCGTTTTCGCTGAACAAAAATGAAGAAAGTGCAAAAACATACCGAGCAAGCTTCTTGAGTTCATTAAGTAGGTTCTTTGGGGAAGTTGTAAAAGAATAAAAGATCTAAAAGAGTAAAACTTAATTTCCATGAGTTTCTTGAGCCAAATGATGTCAGTCTGGTTAAGCTGACAAAGACAATTATGAAGTCCAACATCATTCGTATGAGTTAACTGATGACGAGGAAAGGTGTTTACAAGAAAAGTTCTCGAACAAGAGTAAGTAAGAATAGTATTCTTCATGTGTATGGAAGGTTAAAATGTTTTTAGCCATGCAAAACAAAACTTCCGACTTGAACTAATCGCGAGCGGTTAGCACAAACTCGGGGGGTTCCAATCAACTCTCGGCAAATTAAAATGACCACTGGCAAGAAATTCAAAATTCAATTACATCATTTTGACTTTTTACAATTTCTCGATCTCTATCTCTATCTTTTTTAAAGGTAATAATTATATGAAAACGAGCCTTAAACGATTTGAGATCGAAGAGCTTGACAACCTTGTTCGCTGTAAAAAGAGTTGCAGATTAAGAAATTATGGAAACGTTTTAAAGTAACGAAGCGTGAGAGGGAAAATGAAAAATAAATGTTTGAATATCTCTTTCTATAATGACGGAATATTTTTTGACGAATTTTTTCTTCTTGTTTTCAAGAAAGTTCTCTCAAAGCAAATCATTTAATTTTATCATAAGGCTAATGCGAAAATGTGATAAACACGTGTAGCAAAAAGTTTCTGATGATGCTTGCAGAAAACCCATGGGGTTTTGATAAAATTGCCTCTTTGCCACAAAAAAAACAGAAAACAGGCTCTCAGAAATATGATGATCATAGATAGAAAGAAACTAATCAGAAAGAAATCGCAACTTCTACTGTCACAAGACTAAGCCTAGGCCAAACTACAAAACAACAACGCGCGAGTAACCATTTGTATAAATCAAGGACTTGTATCGTATACTCTCAGAACTGATAAGATGATGCAAAATGATCTGGAGAGGTGTTCATCAGTCTCACGATCCCCTTTAATTCCAAAAGCTTATGCTGCATCCCAAAATTTAAATAGTTTTGCACCCAATCTGATACTATTACAATGAGTGATGAAGCTTTCTATCACGCAGTATGATATCATTTCAAGTGCCAATAGTCGCCAATAGGACTACAATGATCAATTATTCATTATGAAGTGATCAGAAAAGGTAGGATTTATGAATACGGAAGAAGTGCTAAGAAAAGAATTCCGGAAAGTAAAAGTTTCTTGTAAAAACTTGTTGATACTACCATGCGTTATGAGTTCGCTAAACGGATCATCGTATGCTGTGGTAAGAAGATTGATTGATGAAGAAGGGTTCTTTTACTTGATTCTTGAAAGAAAACAAACATTACTGCTGATTGACAAGTAGCAGAGATTCAAGGGATGCGACAGAGTATCAATGGTTATCTTGGCTAAGTGAGACAACAACTTGTGAAATTGTCACCACGACCAAAACTGTTTCGACCAATGAAAGACCATGATTGAAACAACACACAAAGAAAACGGAGAACTGAATGCCACCAGAGTAACAGAAGAACAAAACTATTGCAGTTTCCTATTTTGCGGTTACCCTTTCAAAACAACTCGTAGCCCTGCTCACTGCGGTGCGCTCTGTCAGATAAAGTGGTTTTAGAGAATAACTATTCCACAAGAAATGGATTACATCAACGCTCAAACTTCATTATCAAAGAACCAAACACATACATTTTGTAACAATGATTATGAAAAATGAGAATATTAAACTTCAAACTTGAACGCAATTCTAATATAAGATTGTGTCGAAAAGCCAATAAAGAAATAAGAAATCAGCTATACCTCCCGAATCTCCTGAGAACATGCAGAAGGTTACAAATGATGAATTATTCAATGTCACGTGGACAATCTATTTACATTTCTTATTTTGGAAATAAGGAGGACAAAGAATCAAAGCCAAAAAAATGCAAAAACATATACAAAGTCCCCATTTAGAAAATTTACACCGGAGAAGGAAAATTTTTCGGACGTCTTGAAAACCTTAAATAATCCATCTACCAATTCAGATCTTAGTTGGAACCACTGCCAGAAGGCATGTCATCATTGTTTGTCGTATCATCAGGACCTTCTTTGGGTTCCATATCCCCCTCGTTTTCTCCGAAGTTCAGCCAGGACTAGAAGTACACGCTTATTTCGATGAATTATATTTCAAACAAACTTGTTCGACAATTTGTTGTACCCGCTTTTCATATTCTCTTCTATTTTCTTGATATAACTGTGCTGCATGAGAATTAGCTGGAGAGTTAGGATTAGGCTCATCCAAAAGAGATTGAATAGATGTGAGAATAGCCGCAACATCATAGGTAGGCGACCATCGATTCTAAAAGTTCATTATTCAACAGAACTATATGTTTTCAAAAACCTGTAATATATCGAGACAAATAGACCCATCTGCGTAAACGTTAGGATGGAACATTTTGGAAATGAACTTTACAGTAGGTGGCTTATTAGGGTATTCTTCCGTAAACTCTAAGGTGAGCTTAAAAGTCCCATCTTCGAATGGTGTGTCCTGAGGACCAAAAATAATAGCTTCCCAAGCCAAGATGTTGTCTTCGGTAGGTGCACCAGAAACACCTGCTGGAGGATCCTCCTATGAAGACAAATAAATCGATATAAACTAAATGAGTAAGTTACTTGTAGTTTTCTGAAGTCACGCATGAGCCGACGTCGACTAGGTGTAGTCATTCTTCACTGACCTACTGAGAAAGCACGTAGGGTTCTAGAACAAACAAATACAAAATAAAAGCAGAGGTTGAAGCAAATAGCAAGTAGGATGCTGGCTCAATAACCATAAGATGATGAAAACAGGAAAATATATTATTTTTAATTCAATCATGTTAATCACTGATATTCCTCGGTGTCATATTGAGATCTGTCTGGTTGAGATATATTTTGGGAAACTTCGACTTGCTCTGATCGTCTTGTAGGTCGAATCCATTCATTTGCGATTTGTCGAAAATACACAACTTCATTGCCTGCGCTACTCTAAAATGACTTATTTGGGCTTTATGATATGGCGCTACTTACCTGTTCTAGTCTGTCAAACACAGACTCTGCTCGATCTAGAAGCGAAGTCAATCTGCTCTGATTTAAAACCTGTTTCTCAAGGGTCAGTCGCTTCAATTCCAAAACATCAGAGCCTACATTCGATCAATATTATATGGCTGCTTAACAACATTAATACTTTTGACACAGCCTGAGGTATTAACCCCGTAAAAGGACGAATCATCTGTTGCGAGAGATCTTTTGCTGTTGGGCACGGAACGCCCATTATAAACAGTATTCTAAATTAACCAGTAGAGTTCACAATGCGATATGATATACCCGTCCGTGAGGAGGTCGATAGAGGTATGTGATAACAGCTAGATGACTATTGACTCGAGGAGATGACGACTTCTCCCTTGCCACAAAAATTTTTCTGACTAAGCCGACCAATTGAGTTGTTTCATACCGTTTCGCAACAATCTAATAAAACGTAATTATTAACTTCTCTTAAAGTGATAACAGACTGATGACTTAAAGTGAAGAAATAGTGCTTTGTTTGTAAGAACAGAGTCAGAGAACTTTTAAATGTAAAATTCGTAGAACGAAAAAGCTAGCGGAACAAGATCAGCGATGAAACTTATGAAATCTTTCTAACGAGGAGAAGAGCAAAACAACAGCTGAGCACCGAAGTTCACTAACAGCCTTAGTGAAGGTTGAAACGTATTATATGATACCAGGTTGCGTCAGTTTACATGACCAGGAAAAACGAAAGAGGTCAGGAAAGCATTACCTGCACATCATAGTCACTTGGGCTCGGAGGTCGCAAACTAGTATCTATTCTGATTGCGTTTCCGTCATTGTCGAAGCGGAAGAACCTGGAATTTGCTTAATAAGAGAGCTAACATCCTGAATATACAGTAAGTTGCTCAGAAAAAATATTTACCTGCTACTACCGGATGGCTTGTTCCATTCACGACCATCTTTACCAATAGCTCTCTCACCTCCACATCGAGTAACGTCTAGTACAAAAGTTCCACACTCACGGTATTGTTGTGGCACCCGAATACATATTCTAAATGCAAATCTTCACATTTGTAACCTAATTTGATCGATGTCAAGGTGTTTCAATAAATCCTTAATCGATTGGAACAAAAAGTTGCATCCCTTTATAATCAACAAAAGCATATTGTCTAAATTGGGATTCAGGTGAAAATTAAAGAAACGATCAATATTCTCGATGAGAAAGTGAAGGAAGACTACTACACTTCACAATTACTCATCTAACTATGAACAAATATTTGATTTTGTTTTCTGCTTTTAGCTATTCTTCAATTTGAAACGTAAACTCACCCTCATAGATGTTTGTCAATTAATATCAAAATTGCGAAATAATAATAAAGAAGTTAAAACATAGTTGGTACAGCGAGAGCGCGATCGATAGCCAGCCCGGTCTTCATGTCATGCGAGCGGCAAGCAGGCGGCGAGCCGCGCTGCTGAGGACGACATAAATAACTCTTTTCACTTTCGCATATGATAAAAACATGGGAAAGGATAATCAACGGCTATGTTTCAGATTTAAAAAGATTGAGGAATTATTTGAGATGAAGAATGCATTTTTTTGGTTTTATATTTTGAATAATTCAATATAACACACCTATTTTCTGTTATCATGAATGTTGCCATTAAAATTCGACAAGCAGAGTCGAAATCTACTGTTGCTTTTTTGAAAATCGGCTGACCACGATATGTTGCCATTTCATCATGCAATAAGTCTGGTCTAGTACACTAAATTTCGAATTGTTCTCGTTAACTGCTATCTTCAACCTCCCAAGAGCGTGAACAGAAAGCTCGTTCTTTAAGAGTTGAAGCCATTTGGATTGTCGATGTATCTACAGCAACAGGATGAGGAGTCCCTTCCCATTCGTAGACAATAACAGAATGACATGATGGAACTCCCTCTCGTGTTATTCCTAAAATTGTTTCATTGATACTGCTGTTGACTAGGCTTTACCAGTATAAATTTTTTTTATAAAAGCTCCTCTGGAATCAGTGCCAGGGTGAACATATCTGTTGCAATAAATCTATGATGAGTAAATAATAAATGATGCGATAGACATGCAAACCTTCGCTACAAAGTCTACGCTTGTTGATACAACAGCTTTATTTGTATTATTAAGCTTGAAAAATCTGAAACGAGCTTCTATTTTGTACTAAAAATGAGAATGCTTCATCACTTTGAGGTACCTTGGGGAACTCCCCAAGATCCAAGAGAGTCTAGAACAATTTCGTGTCTATTACGCAGCCCGGTTATATCCACAACAAAAGAACCCACACCAGTAAACTCCTGCGGTACAGATGTGCAAACCTTGTCAGAACTAACCTGAAGAATGGAAGCATAAAAAAATTGCTTATAAGCATTGTGAATCATACACAACTAGCTTCAGTGACAATTATTTGCGCTGCAGTGGCAAAAGTTTCAGGATTGCAGCTAAACATTGTCCATTCTAAATGCCTACCAGGCACATCGTTCGTGACGAATATTCTCGAGACAGACTCTTCTTTAATTCCTGAAAGAAAGGAATTTGATTGGAAATCAGTGCATATGCTAAGATGAACCTGTAGAATCATCGACAACGGTTGGACCGTGAACAGCTTCTCTGAAGGCTTTATCTCGAAGTAACCTGGCGCTTGTTCTTCGCTGATTTATTATATGTACAACTCTGAAAATCGAATAATTCCCTTTTCGAACTAACATTTATACCTACTGGTTTCCTCTTCCTCTCCTTCTAGATGGCGGAACATACTCGCTTGGCCAAACGTTTACGTCTTCAGAAGAAACTTCTATCATCTCTGAAGTATCCCCGATATCAAAATGCTCCATTTCTTCTAAAATTAATTTGTTCCAATCAACTAATTTGCGCTTTGTACCTATATGAGTAGCATCGTAAACTACTTCTTCATTCGATGTTGATGGCAAGTTAGTAAAAGTTAAACCGTTCTCATCTTGCCGTTCCATCCCTGCTTAAGAAAAAAGCTAATAGAGATTTTCCAGTAAATTGTCCTCGTTACAGGGAAGTTTTACTTCATTGATTCAAGCGAGAAGCACAAAGAAAAACAAATTTGAAAGAAAGTTTCAAATTGGAAAACAAAGCACAGCCACGTCATAGCGTTTTTACGAAATAAATAAAGCTAGTTGATTTCCACGGTACTTCATTGGAATTCACGTCCAGGACCATGTGGTTCACGTGAACCCACGTGAGTGCATTTTCTCATTGTCATTAACAATAAAACTATTGGGCTGTGTAATTGAATTTGAGAACAGAAGCTTGTTCTTCTCATGAATAGTTGCTTAATCGAGAGAAATATGAGAACATGTAGAATTTTCTAGCAGAAAGTTCATGTTAATTATGAGCCTGAGAAGCTCATCGTATTTAGAAAATGCATTTGTATATCACACATCAACAATGCTTTAACACAACAAGGCTTCCCTCTTCTTTGAGCTTTTTGTTGGAGAAGTGTGCATTTCCACTCAGGACCAATTGTACATTTTTGAAGTAAGTTCAAAACTTTAGACATTTCTAATTATTCATGAAAGCATAAAATATTAAATAATGTAATGAACTGTTTTCAGATACAAGAAGATGATAAGATTTGCTCTAAATAGTTTTCTACATAAAGTCAGAAGCCCGTCATATTTGAATAATGTAAGCGGTGATTTACGAATAATCTCTTTAGAGTAGTTTTAGAGTAAGAAAAGAATCAGTTTATTAAGTAATAATGGGGTTATCAAGAACCAGAAAAGGAGTATTCTGTTTAAAATGGGCAACGAAACACCGTCTAGAGTAGTGGGATATTACGTGATGTGAGCACTTTACTTTTTCGTTTCAATTTGTTTTCCTTTTAGCTTCCCACATATACCAGAGGAAACAGTAGAAAATAACTCGTTCTTATTTGGAATAGCGAAAAACGAAGATTGGCCTAGACTTAATTCATCCACACCGAAGGTTCTGCGGAAAAGCACTGTGTTTTCATCCTTTAGATTCCAGGAAATGTACGAAGGGACCGTTCGCTTATTGATGGAATATGGAGCAACTTGCATGGAGCACATCGAGCATTTGCCAAAATGTTTGTTTTGTTTTTCTTTTTTTAGTTATTTAGTTTATTCAAGTGCCTGAATCAGAGAAGTCATTTGAGAATGTTGTTGATCCTTTACTTACTGAAGAGTGGGAAGTTAACTATGCTTTCCAAACTTTAATGTTGAAGATGTTGACTGATTGGCCAGATTGCAATCGTAAACTATTTGATGAAGATTTACATCATGTAAGCTGGAGTATGAACTGTCGATTCATTCTTTTTTCAGATCAAAATAACTTGTGCTCGGGATCAGATGGAAAAGCTTATGAGTCCAGATTTTCAACAAGCTATTCAGGTTCTTTTGCTCTCATTTTTTGTATTATGATTTTGTTCTTTTTAGCATCTTTATGCTAGCAAAGATGGTTTAAATGAATGGCAACTGCGTTTGTTAGAATGGTACTTGCTCGAAGTTAGTCCTTTCATTATAAATATTTCACTCATATAATTCTATTTGAGATAAATGCAAGTGGTCTCGATAAAACGGATGATAAAGTCAGAAAACTAATGGGTTCTTGGGGTCGATTCATAGACGAATATCGTAGCAAATACATGTGAGGGTTTTAGTGTACTCTCATCAAAACCTTTGTCGATTTCAGATCGAATGTAATGGCCACAAACGATCAGAATGTATGGGCTATAAATGAACGTCGTGCTTTGAAAGATGCTCCTCCTCATATCCTCCAGAAGTTATCTCTAGATCCGTAAGTTTGTGTTTAAGATAGTGTGTGATAAGTGGTCTCTATAGAACAAGTTGGGAAAATGGACCTTGGAGAGGCAGAATGACTCCTCACACTATTTATCCTTTCATGCAGTATTGTGGAGATCGTGGAGTGAGTTTTTCCATTTGAATTATTTTTATTATTTTTTTTCAAGATGAGAGCTGAAGCTTGGGAGAAATGGATCAGTAAAGCTTCGTTTGAGCATGATTTCTATAATAATTCTATTAATATTGAAGAATTACGCCATAATAAGTTAGTTCACTACTGAAAAGATTGATACTTAAGGTTCCCTTTCAGCGAAGGACTTGCGAAAACCTTGGGATATTCTTCCATAGCAGAACATAGACTATCTAACAAAATGGCATCTTCTCCAGATACCGTCCGAAACTTCTTGAATGCGTTAGTACACCTTCATGTTCCACCTCAAATTCTCCAACGATTTTAGCCTTGTTCGGCGTATACGTCCTGTGTTCATCGACAGAATGGAATCATGGACTGCTTATGCTCAATCAAAGGAGATGATAACTTCTGAACTACAAGCTCACGATTTATTCTATATCTGTAGAAAGGAAGCGGAAGATCATTATGAGTATGTTGACTCGAATCATTCTCGACTCTTAAATATTATGTTTAGTATTAATCCAGTTGAATTGATGAATCACTTCCCATTTTGGGATACTTTCAATAATCTCACAAATCTAGTCGGTCAAATTTTCGGGTTAGAGTTCAAAGTTAGTTTATTCCTTCAATCTGCTTGATTTGAATGTTTATTTAAGGACATCAGCGACACTGGACTCGAAAAGGCCCATCCTGATGCTAAAATCTTTGCGGTTAAAGATTTGGCAGATGGAAAGCACTTGGGTCGTTTGTACATAGATCCTTATGATAGAGAAAGCAAACGCGCCGGTTGGAATACACTACTCGGAAGAAGTATTTTTTTATATATTATATTAATTTATTTGCTATATTCAGCGGAATCTACTGAACGTGGTCTGGACAAGTTAGTATATTTGATTGGTTCTGCTATTCCACCCATGGAGAACAAACCTTCTCTTCTTCATTACCAACAACTGCAACAACTTTTGTTCCATGTACGTCAATATCACAATTATACATATATATATATATATATATATATATATATTATCAAATACAACTCATAACCTCATTTCAGTTCGGTAAAGCTGTACAATTATTCTTGTCGAAGGCACCTTATAGAGACATTGCTGTTCCTTGGGCTCCCTTCTATGCCAGTGATTGGGATGCAGCTGATATGTTCCCATCATTCTTGAATTTCTTCATTTACAAGCCTAGTCTACTTCAATCTTTGAGTTCTAACCATATTGTCAGTTTCTTTACTTCATGTTTACGTTATCGTTCCGATATAGACAACGGGACAAGCCATGTCGGAAGATCTCGCCAATCATGCTTCACTAGCTTTCTGTCGTTCAACGTTATGGGAGACATATAGAACCCTCTTCTGGGCCGATTATGATTTGTCTTTGTACGAAATGGAAAATAGAAAGTTTGTTTGCTTCTCAGCTCGGACGTAATGAACTAATTTAGGGACAAGTTCTGGCTTGACATGTACCGTGAGATGTCAAAAGAATATTTCCCCTTCAGAATGAACAAGGTGGATTACCATCCATGTTCCTTTGTTCCTATCGCAGCTATGCAGCCTCATATGAGTATGTATTACAGAAAACTCTGGACAGAAGTAAATCGCCTTATCAGACGCTCAGATTTTTGTCGTTTTTTTCAGATGCTTGCTCTTGATATTCATGAAACCTTTGATAGCGAAAACGATGTAGTGAAAACTGGTAATCGTTTGAAAACAAGAGTTCTATACGCTGGATCTGGAGATGTAACAAAGAATTTGTATCGACGATTCCAGGTGATCATATTCTGAACATTTTTTAACCGAAAAAATCTTTGTAGGGAAGAGATCCTAGTGTCGGAGCAATTTGTGATTTTTATGACCCACCAGCATTTTATCATTTAGAAGAAAATAGTGAAGCTAGAAGTTAGAAGTACAAAGAAAGAACATCGGGTGTAAATTTTCGTCTTCGTAGACCTATAGGTTTATAATTTACAGTTTATAATATATTTGTTGATTAGTTGTTTGTTTTTCTTCGTTTTACTAAAGCAATAACTTGATTTGCCTTTTTTTTACAATGTTCATCAGCATATCAATATCTGAGTTTCCTCTTCATAACTTGATATAATGAAGTTTGTAGAAGATGTCTTCTGCTGCTTCCGGTAGTACTGCCGAAAAGGCTGAAATTACTGTGGTAACATCTGTTCCTCCAAGCTTGGACAAAGCTCTTCTGCTTATGGTAAAGAATTTCTTCGGCGATGTGAGTCTCTATTGCTAAATTGTTGCAAGCTGTGTTTTTCTAGCAACACTTTCTCATAGTTTATTACATTATGAAAGCAGTTTGCATACGAGAAGAAAATCTACGGAAACGATTGAATTTCGAACAGAGGGAGCTAAGACAGGTGCTTGTAGTTCTTCCAACTTTTTTCAATATCGTCTCACAGAAGCTGGCTACCTTGAAATCAGAGAAGCTGGTAAAAGAACGGTTATTGCCGTTTAAAAACGAAAGTGGAAGATCTCAATCTATTATATTTTATTTTATTAATTATCGAGCTATTCTGAATGTGTTGAAGTATAAAGTAGATCATATGAGGTTTGAACAGTTCACTGCGGCTTTTGTTCCATATCAACAAATTTCAAGGCAAAAGTTAGAAGCTAAAGAAAAAGAAGATGTCCAGCGGGCTGTCTATAAGTGTGAAGGTTGCGCGTCACAGTATGAGGTTTCATTTTTTTTTATAATTATTCATTCAAACTTTTTTCTATGCTTCAGACTCTGGAAGTTGATCGTATTCTTGATCCATATACTGGTACACTTAAGTGTTGGAGGTGTCAAGGAGAAGTTACTCAGGATGAATCAGGTGGACCAACTCAAATAACACGGCTAGAATCATAGTTATCGTTCTTTCTAACATTTTTTTTTCAGATCTCTTCTAGCTAGATTCAACGAGCAAATGTGCCCCTTATTTAGTGCTATAAGAGAATTAGCAGGAATACAACTTGCTCCTCATTTGTTGGAGCCTGATATTAATCAGTTCCTAGCAGAGGAAGACAAAAATAGTAAGCTCAAGCTTTTTCTTGGAACTTGGAATCTTTTTCAGATGAACAACAAACCCTTGTTGATTTCACACAACCAAATGAACGTGTGGCACTCGGAGGCAAGTCGTTTAGCGGTCATCGGGATTCTAATGGAGTGCATTATAATGCTGGAGATGAAATAACCGTGGATCTCAACGCTGATTTGACGAAGTTTGCCTTGATAATTTATTCCAATCTTTCTTGTTTTATTATAGTAAGCCAATGGAAGAAGCTAAGCAAGTTCCTGTCTGGCTTCAAGATGATGCTATCACGCAGGGAACAGAGCATGCACAGGCTGCTGCCGCCCTAATATCAGAAACGTTAGTATAACACGTCACCAAACTAATACCTAACTAATACAATAATTATAGTGGTTTCAAAGAAGAAGCCAAGCAACCTACTGACATCAGTTTCAACCTTCTAGTTGAATTGGAAGGACAGCATACTGAACCAGCAGCGAAGAAAGGAAAGTTCGAAGAACCTTCTGGAGCTAGTAGCGGGGCTGCTGAAGAGAATGGGGAGGATGAAGAAGAGGAAGAAGAAGAGGAAGACGTCGAAGTTGAAGTTCAAGGAAAGAAGGTGAGATCGGATTATTGTAGAAAATAAACGAAAACGTATGTGTAGGTAAAAATAGAAGATGTAACTCAAGAGATGGTGGAATCAATGACCGATGAAGAGAAACAGAAGTACATTTCCATCGTCAATGAAAACGTGTACATGTGAGAACTAATGAAACTTCTGCGATTAGTGATGTCCTTTGTTGTTTGAGCATTTGTAATGATTTATTGAGTTTACGCGTCATCACATTCCGTGTAGTGATGTTTTTTATATTCAAAATGTTGAAATCAAAAGAATTCTCTACTGAACTTTTTTTGTACAAACTGTGTCCATTCAGAAGTATATATCATGCAAACAGAAGTTATAACTATTTTCGCCCTCAGTTTGATCAGCTGTTGAGCACGCCAGTGGTCATCTACAGAGTATTTAAAGATGACCGATCCAAGAAAATTAACAAACAATCATGCTTTTCGTTCTTTCAGTCCTTTTCATAGGATACACCCAGGCTCAAGTAAGTATAAACTCCTTCCTCAGTAAAACCTGACTTTTAAGACATGCGATAATGATATCTGCAATGGGCATGGTACATGCTGGGGATCCGAGTTACTCCCATTTTGTATTTGTGAGCCAAACTATATTGGTTTCCGTTGCGAAACAGGTTCAACTTTTACTAGTCAAAATTTCTTATTATTTTTTCAGAGCTCTCATCTCTTGGACTTGGTCTAAACCCAACTGGTAGTTGTTTAACGAGCTTGGATTGCTCAAATGGCGGAAATTGTGTTTTTGGTGTATGCCACTGCGCCCTGGGATTCACTGGTTCTAAATGTGAAAAAAAGATTGGTAGGACGTGACGCTCGAATGAAAGTTTTAAAGTTTTTAGATTCATTATTCTCGGACAGCAGCAGCAGCAGCAGCAGCAGTAGCAGTACTTGTACTGCAAGTGATTGTAATAATCAGGGAGTTTGTATTGGCAAGAAGGAAAATCCTCTATGCCTCTGTTATTTGGGAAGAACTGGAAAGCATTGTCAAGATTCAATGCCAGGATTACGTAAAACCTTTTATTCAAATAATGAAAAACTTATTTCTCTCTTAGTGAACATCGATGCATCAGCTCCAATGACTTTCTGCTCGGCCAGTGATTGTAATAACAAAGGAATTTGTTTAGGAACAAAGAATACATTCTCTTGTGCATGTGAACTTGGATATACCGGAAAAACCTGTGAAATCAGTTATATTTTTTCCGATTATTGGAGAAATACAGTTGTTTTCAGCCCCACATCCCATATGTGACCCCAAAGATTGTAATAATAATGGGTTGTGCTTAGGAACTAAAGAAAGCTTCTTCTGTGCCTGTCACTTAGGATATTCCGGAGATCGTTGTCAGAAAGGTAATTTAGAAGTTTATCAGCAAAGGCTTTCTGTCCTTTAGTGAGCGGAACCGTCTGCGAGAACAGCGATTGCAATAACGCCGGGCTTTGCTTTGGTACAAAAACAGAGCATACGTGTGTGTGTTCTCTTGGATATTCTGGAAAGAGCTGCGAAACTAAAAATTGTTCGATTTCTCAATTAACCTCAACAATCTATTCTTTTTTGCAGTAGCCTTAGGTTTCGAAGGAATATGTGATATGAAAGATTGCAATGGCAATGGACTTTGCTTAGGAACCAAGCTGCTACCCACCTGTCTTTGTGCCCCAGGTTTCCTTGGGCTCCGTTGTGAAATAGGTTTTTCAAAGATTCTGAAACTGTGAAAATTGTTTTTCTCAAGAGCCTCTTTGTGATCCTCTGCTCAGTTGCTCTGGCAATGGAATTTGCTATGGAACTAAGAAGGCTTATTCTTGCTTGTGCAACATCGGCTGGAAGGGAACATTCTGTGAAACTCTCAGCGTATTAGGATAAGTATCCTGCCGTACCAAAATTTGTCTGTATTTACCGGAGTCGTTAATTAATTATGAATCATAAAATATATCAAAAAACCACCTTGTTCAGTACGAGTTATGCGGGAAACCCTCATATTTTCCAAATTCAACTGTGAAAAAAGGCAATTGAATATTTGGAGTTCATGTTAACTGGTAGGATTCCACTAATTTTTTCGAGTAAACTTATTCGGAATTTGAATTCGTTTCGGATTGGTGTTCTATCGAATCTACATTGTTAACAACGCGCCTTTTCATCTCTGATCTCGCGACCTTTCATATTTGTTGTTTCCTCTTTTTCATTTCATTAGTCGCGCATATATTGATAGGTTGTTCACGTTTCCAAGATTTTTCATGACTACTAGATAGATATTACGGTTCAAGACTATAGAATAAGCCTTCACGCTTTTCACGGAGGGATGTGCTTCGTTATTTGTTGTGATTCGATCATTGTGACTGTTGAGTGGATTAGAAGTTATGTTGACAAATTTGAACACTTTGATCTCTAACTTTTCTGTTGTGTTATCTGCAGCATCAGCTGCCTCTTCATCTATTGGTTTCCTCCGGGAAAGTCATTACATGTTTGAACGTTAAATTCGATGAACGTTCAAACTATGACGTATCAGTTTCTCGTTGTCCAATTTGGTGTTGATGTTAGGATGCTTGTGCTTTTCATCAGAAGTATTGTTATACACTATCGTCTACAAATTATTCTCCTTATTACATCGTCCAGAGACTATTCTCCTAACCCATGAACAGTATCCCCCTTCTTCCACACTGGGACCCCCAAACCGTTCTCGAATGATTTTTGTTACGCGTCTTCCTGGTACTACTTTCTTAATTCAGGGCTCTGGAACTGTTTCGTAGATTCTTTCATGCATGTGCCTCTCACATGATTCTCTCCTATTCCTCTTTCTAGCTCAGAAAGTTCGATCATTGAACTTCAGCCATTTGAAATAAAACACTCAGTACTGTCGACGATATCTCTATTTGTCCTATTGATCACTAAACCCCAAACACAAGGCATTCTTCTTGCTCTTAAACTGAATGAAGGTATTCAGATCATTTTGTTCTGAATTCACTGAGCTTCTAACTAAGGAGCTTCTTAGGACAAGAGCAACTAATGTATTGTTTTGGGAATGCTTGGCACATCAAAACTCGTGATTCACTCAATCAGTTTCGAGCATCAGGATTGAATTGTGGAAACCTTGACGCACAGATTTAGCGCAATACAGAGAAGTAAAATATCAAAATACTGATTTTCCACATTGATTTTTTTAAAAATCTAGCAAATGTTCCCTGATCGTGTCGAAAACTCAATAAGAGTTCTACCACTTGTACAAAAACCAAGTGAACGAACTATAAACATAGCATTCAGTAGCTGAAATGATTAGAGTTCAGTTACTTCTCAGAAACATTATCCGCAGTCGTACACCACTATTTGCATAATTGAATTGTACATGATAGTCCACAACTTTCCATTCTCCAGAGATTACTGCGGTTAGCGGTTGTTCTGAAGAAACATGGCATAATGAATTAGTTAATCCTTGCTCCAACTCTGTAGATCAAAGAAAGTAGGAATAATAATGAGGGTAAACCGGAACACTTACTTCAATGTCAAGATCATTTCCTTTTTCGAAAAATCCATCGAAAATTTAAGAGTTTCAAAATTAGCTCATTAATAATTTTGTATATTATATATTAACAGAAGAGTGAGGACCTGAGAAGAGAGTATCCTACATATGTTGTTGAACGAAGTTAGAAAAATGAGGAAATGACTGTTTAAAATGATCTAGTATTCATGCTGACTCAAGCGACATGAGAGTTTACAACCAGAGAGCGAAACTATGAACAAGCATGAATCCATGACTTGAACTAGACGATATCAACATACCTGCCATGAGTTATATCATGGGACATTAGAATTAAGATCACGTTTTCTCATAAAACAGAGTATTGATATGCAGCTTAAACGAATCTTAGAGAACTATGACGTCAATTAATTGAACAACAAAGCTTCACGAGGACAGATTACAATCAAGTAATGTAAGTCTTAAGGTTAAGTAGAAATAGTTTTTCATAAGGCCTATCATTAGGAAAGAAGAATCGATGGAGTAACAACAATGTTCTCTTGAATTCATTCCATTTAAAGCCAATAGTGGAGGATCCAATTGTTTTGCAGTAATTTCGAGTTATTATTGCGAACACAAAAATGGACATCTTCTCTATTCAAAATGGACAAAAGTACTGAAGCGTTATTAGTACTTATCTAATGACTTCACTCATAACATCACTGGGATGTTCTGCTTCCTTGTCTAGAGATCACTTGTTGAGAAGTTGATGTCAAAACCATCAGATCCGAAAAAACCTTTAAGGCTTGTCGAAAAGTGTGCCAATAACGATGAAAGCCATAACAACAAACAATTTGTTACTTCCTACATTATTATAAGACGAAAATCTAAAAGTATTACAAGAGATAAGACATATTAAGGGAAAAAAAGATGAGAACACCATCCAATTTACTACTTGAGTAGACGAGAAATAGTATTTGACAATCATGATATGCCTATTATGCAAATTTTCATTCGATCTATCAAAATAAGGAACAAAAAACATTCCGTCGAACCGGATTCGAACCAGTGACCTAAGGATATCAGCACTACTACAGTCCTCCGCTCTACCAACTGAGCTATCGACGGT
>CALQYR020007225.1:246813-280739 GCA_943334845.2 Auanema sp. JU1783
CCTAAGGATATCAGCACTACTACAGTCCTCCGCTCTACCAACTGAGCTATCGACGGTTATCAAATTATCAGTTTTCGTGTTTGAACTCATCTTATAGTATTTTCAAGCAGAGTAACAGTTTATGCGATAAATGGAAAACTAGGAGGTGTTTAACAAAACGAAAAACAATGTCTGAGATAGATTATATGTCAGTTTTATTGTCAGTTTGCAAACTCAGTGTTCTTATAGATGTTCCTCGAAAATGACGTAATGTTTCCGAGTATTCTCCTCCTTGCTTACCAGCAGCAGAAGTGATGCTAACGCTTCTTCGTCATCAATTGCAAGGGCAGACATTTCTTTTTCGACTTGAGCAAAATCAAGCAAAAAGAAGTTTTTTTTCTGTTTTTTGAATGTCCTTATGTGTCATCAATTTCTTAGTTTAATAAATTTCTATTCATTATGTAATCTATATTTTATTCATTATTGTCCAGTTCGTTTTTCCAAACTCATATATAAATATAAATATATAAGTATCAGTTTACATTCTTCTAACTCAAATCTAATATATTTATGTATATATATTTATGAAAATTTAATCATGCATTTCCTTGATTGCTATATTCGTTTTGGGAAATATCGTTCAATTAGTTCAGTATGGCTATCGGTTCTCTCAGAGTAGGCTGTCATGGCTTATTTCACTTCTCCTTCATCCACCTCCCAGCATGTTGAGACCTTTTCTTCTTTCCGCTTCTAGTACTTGTTGTTTTTGCATAAAAATGCAAAAATAATATAAAAATTTAATTTTTGACAGTGTGTCAGAGCTTAAAATCATCTTCTTTTTCAATTTTTTACTGTTATTATGATAATTATTTTGAATAATTCATAGAAATTTCATTATTTCAATTAATCATGTAAGATCTGAGTAGTTCATCCAGTCAATGTAATCATCCAAGTCCGAAATCCGCCTCTTGCCGATAAAGCGACTTTTAAATCTCTCTGTATATAATATGTCTTCATTCCACTTAAGATTATTACTGTTATTCCTCAATCTCAATTTATTCGACTTCCGATTCACGTGGCTTACGTGAGATGTCCGATCCAGATCTTTCGCATTCATTCTTTCAGTTTGCAATGGCGCCGAGCGGTTGTTTTTCCACACCATCTACCTATTCATTGCCATTGTCACATTTTATGTTTCAACAATTCATTTGCTTCACTTGCTCATCCTCATTTCATTTTTTCCACACGTATCGATACATCCTCTCGTTTTAGGTATATAAATGGAATTCTACAGAATTCTTCTCTTCATCCTGATATCTTCATGTCAATTCCATTTGGGCAGTAGCTCTTTAAGTGATAGTCAACTAATGCGAATCATTGAGTAAGCTTCTTCATTACCATATATGTAATACAATTACAACTAATTGTCATACGCAAAATTTTAATGTATCTCATTAATTTTCAGCTCACAAAATCAGAATAGTCGATGGACTCATTCAATTTCACCGGCTGTTAAAAAATATGACAGAAACTGCTTCTTTTCACCTGTTCAATGCATGTTATCATCTTATAGCGACCAGTCAAATCCTGTCGTCATTTTAGACACCGTCAAGAGACGATTTTGGTAATATTATCTCAAGTATATGTTACATTAAGTCTCATCTTATACTATTTTCAGGAAATGAGAAGAGTGCTGTGAAAGTTTATCCTGAATCAACATCAGCATCTACTTACTTCATAATACCTTGAAACTTTTCCAAATGTCTATTGAGATGGAGAAATAAAGTAATTCATTTGTTGTTTTTTAATCTATTTTTATTTTTACGATTTTTACATACCAATAACAGATAGAAATATAGAGAGAGAAGGGAGAGAGAGGGAGAAGGAGAGAGAGAGAGAGAGCTTGATCATAATCATCTTCATCTTATTCTTTTCTTTATTAATTTTCAAAATTATTAATATTTTTTTCAAAGCTTTTTCTGTAAAATATATGTGACAATGTACTTTAAAACTTGCACAAAAACAATAATTTTCTTCACATTTACATAGAGAAACGAAAACTATTTCCTTGTTATCCGATATATGGAATGACATGTCTTTACTGTATAGATGATCGAACAGTATCTTGATTATTGCATGGAAGGATATCAGCACGACGTAGATTAACACGGCCAAATCCTCCTCCGTATACATCACCACTTGATCGCATAAATGTCGCAATTGAGCGAATTGTAAAGTTGTTAATCCATTCATTTGGTATTTCTCCCTTAAATATAGCTTTAATTGAAAGACATTTTTTTCCTTCAACAACCTCATTATCGGATGAGTCAGCTCCTCCATCTTGTAAACCACTAGCTGAACTTCTACCATCTGCGGCTGGTTGTTGAACTTGAATAGACGGTGCTCGACTAACTCTTCCTCTCTGAACATGTTCAGAAAACATATTTTTGGAAATATTTTCATTGCAAACCTCTGCATCAAGCTGAATAGAAGTATCATTTCCAAGCAGTTGATCAAGCCTATTTTCCATTACAGTCATAGTGGCTTAAATAAATAAAAATAAATGAATATTTTGCACAAGACATACCAAACACTCCGTTTTCAAGACAAACGTATGTGACTCTGTTGACGACTTTCATCAACGGTAATCCAAGAAAGAATATGATTGATATTAATGGTGTAAACTGTATTAAAAATAAAAAATTGTGTTAATGAGATCCTGCTAGAATGTTTCCTACCGGCACATTGTTTGGCATTATATCACCTAAGCCAATTGTTGTGATTGATATGAATGAAAAATAAAATGAGTTGAAGAAATCAATTCCAGAACCAGGTGGACCAGACAACGCATCATATTCATAAACGAATAACGAAGCAAACATTAAATAACCTTAATATGATATAATTAGAGCTATAATATCAATTGGTATTTCTTGTTACCTGCCAATATTGAAAGACAAAATTTGATTGGCAAAGAAATAATGTCGTCGTCTTTGCCGTCAGCATATCCGCGGGCAGTTCTAAAAATATAATTATTAAATTTTTTTCGATTATTATAATTAGTAATACTTGAGTTTAAAAATTATAATTGCATATATCTTTGTACAATAAACAAGTGCCAGCTGACCAAGATCCCTAATCACTACCAATGTTAATGGCACAAAAATAAAACCATATATTATTGTACAAACTTTTCCTTCTGTAGTTGTAGGAGCAATTGACCCTGAAACAAGAAAGTAAGAAATGATGACAAACAGTGTCGGAATATTAACTGACAATGATTTAGTCATATATATATTTATATTTCAGGTTAACAGAATGAAAACTTAATTCATAATAACACCCTTTCCCCTCTGCCCTGCTTTTCTATCTACTCAAGGTAATTTGCATATGTATCAGCCCACGCATACGTCATATAGCGTCGATAGAATTCATTTTCGCTGAAGCAGACGTTCACAAGCGGTTGTGTATGTATGCGCTCTTCATTGGTTAGAATAGAATATAAAAAAATATTTTTGTGAGGATATTTGCAGTCTTATCTTCTCGAGCACTGCTAAATATGCAGCTAAAACTGCGTGGGGAATTAGTGGTTCGTAGTTATATATATATATATATATATATATATATATATATACATATTATTGTATATATTTGCATACATGCTTGACTTTTACTTTTGTAATGAATGAACTAAAATAATATACCATATCCTGTTGTAGTATATACATTCATTGAAAAGAAGAATGCACTGGCAAAAGTCCACTTGAAGTTGTTTTCGGGATCTTCCGCCTTATACAAAGTACTTCCTTCATAAGCTGATTCGAGTGATAATAATTTAATATAAGCAGACTGTAATTCACATATTATTCGTTATTTTATCTCATGTTGTTCACTTTACTCGTAAATATTCCTCCATTAATGTGTCGTTTACGAATATCAAAGGATCATTGATACGATCTGTCATTTCTGATGCCATTTTCATAATTGTATCATCCAGATAAGCTTTTCGAGCTGTGACCGTCTAACAAAACGATTATTTCCTTTTTTTGAATCAAATTATTATTATTAAACCTCTAATTCGTTTCTTCCTTCAATATAATAAAATACGAAACCACCAAATATGGTATATGCAAGAACAGCCATCAACAGGAACATATGTCGAAAGCCTATTCGCTTTCGATTGTGCAGAAGGAAATAGAACGATTTGCGAAATCCTGAATGAATTTCGATCAGATAATTGAAGTGATGAGCAACTAATAGTTACGTTTTTTTGCGTGATAACCACTAATTGGCTCAGGTTTTGCATAGCTACATCGACTCATGCTCTTCTGACTGGTTGATTGACGACGGTTCTGTTCACGTCGTAGATAGTCAGGTAGGTTACGAAAAGTATCTTGGTTCTTCTCATAAATACCTTAGAGAAAGAGTTCATTAGTATGAGATATATCAATGCACCTGTAATTGTATAGTTATTCCTTTCATAATATTTGTCGACGGCATCTTTGTCGTCTTCTGCTTTTATAGAAATATTGGGTTGAGATCCTATTGTATTATTTGGAAGTTGAGAGTCAAATGATAAATGCCGGCCGAGAGTAGGCCGATTCTTGTTAGCTGTCTGGAAGAGTCTCAATGCTTCAGCTCTAATATGGTTTTCTTGGTTACCTTCAGAATTGATCTTTGATTTACTTCTACGTCTTCAGAACTACTTTCCGATATACGCTTATTTCTTCTGAAAATTAAAATCACAAGGGGAAGTAGATTTTGGACTATAAGTCAATCAGTGTAGGAATTTCAAACTTTCACCTACTTCGGAGTTTCTGGTTCAGTCTGATCTATGGATTTGAGTGATTTCGCATCAGTTTCATCTGTCTTAGAGTTATCTTCACCTTCATTCTCATTAAGCTCTTCAGTAGGCTTTAGCTTCTCACTGTGGTTTGATTCTTTTACGACTGCGTCAACACTTGAATTACTAGATAAGTCTTCATTTTCCTCGTCAATTCCTTCAAAAAAAAAACGTTTATGTTTGATTTGAATCAAAGATCTCTGGATGGACCTTCAAAAGTGGGCGTCTTAGAAGAGTTAAATCTTATACGAGCTTTATAAGCTAAAGGAGGGGAAAGAAGTGAGCTGTTGCTAGGATTATCTGTTTCAACCTGAACAGTCATTTTTTTGATGGACAAACATCAAGAGATGTATGATACCTGGTCATCTTCACTCTTCTGCTCAACGGAAGTCATTTCGTTCCAAAAGCAATAAGAAGAGATCAGAGAAGCTGAAATCAAATATGGAAGTTATCATACTACATGAACTAATTATTGGAAATAAATTTAAATCAACCGGACATTCATAAGGGTATTAGGAACTGTTTCGATACACGATCTTTCTTTAAAGAAATGATCACACAGAGTGGAAAAAAGAAGAGAAAAAATCAGAGAGACAGCATGCGACGTGATTCTCAGATTCAGTACGACAGAATGATCGGATGACGTATAGAAATCAATAGACTATTTTTTTAAAATGAAATTTGAGAAGAAACAATGATTTGAAACTTCTGATGACTTTTTAAGATATTGAATTGTACTCAGAAGGTGTTACCAAGTTCATATTGAAGTATTTGAAGTGAAAGGAACAAAATAATTTGAAGACAGTGTGGTATCAGATGGACAAAAACTGACCGTTGTCAATCAACCTGACAGCTAATTAACAACTGCGCTCATGATAATTAAAAAAGTTTGAAATTGTTGAAACAAAGTTCATAAAATCATACAGCTTTATGATCATAGGCGACTCGATTATAGCAGTTTTGATCGAAACTGAAGATTTTTTCCGATCAACGTCTGCCGAGTCTGTAATTCATCAAGCATTTGAAGATGAAGAGGCATTTTTTGATCGAAAACTGCTACAAACAGAAAGTTAGAATCTTTTATTATATGAGATAGGGGATGCCAGAAGATGGCCGCATAATGGGGTCAAAACTTAAATATGTTGGCAAAGAGGCGTAAGTAATTGAGACTGGACATTAAGCCGTTAAGGAAATTTATTTCTCTCGACAAATTAAGAGTGATGATGATAATGAGAAAAACGAACAATTTAACCATAGGTTGTAATAATTAAAGACAATTGTTGTTACGATTAGGTTAGAAAAGTGGGTGTAGAAGGAAAAATTTCAGAACTAGTCCCTTGTCTTTGCATTCTCTTTCTTCCTCTCTCACTCTTTTTCTCATCGTCTCTCTATAAGCAAATGTATTGCTTATTAGGGCAAGGTAAGAACTATGATAGGCAAAGTAACTAGTTAGAATAAAGAAACTGATATTAAATAAATAAAATGGGTCTTCTTCGAGGAATGAAAGGGAAATTTCAGGAACGAAACCAATAAATCTTTCTGTAACTTTTCCCGGGCACCCAAAAAAGGGCATTTTACAGCAATGTATATCTGTGATGTCACCATAATCTTATAATATACTTATAAAAAAAGTTTGTGTGAAAAAGAGAAGAAAGATCAATAAGATCGAAGAATTTCTTTTTTACATCACAGGCTGGACAGGTTTAAGTTTGTTGGGTACATTCTTGAATTCCAAAATAACAGATGGTTTCATAACGTCAGGAGCAAAGTTGCAATAAATGACGTGAAAAGATGTCTGATGAAAGACTAACAACATCCGAATTGAAGATCAGATCGAAAAAAATTTAAATCGAATCATAATTGCAACAGAAGCGCCATAATTTTTCTTAGAATTGACAGCTTCTGATCGTGATAATGGTGCATATAGGTGGAAAATCCAGAACCAGCACATCTCGTCTCGTAGTCGGTCAGTGTCAACAAAAATATATATGTGGAACTGTCAAACAGGCAAGTTCCGGTATATAAATGACATCAACTTCTTGATCCAACTTCTAGGGATCGAATTGCAATTCGTTTTTATAGTTACACATCAAAAACAAGAGACACGAGAATCATTTGTTGGTGGCATGGTATCGGTAGGAGAGTCCGAAAACACGGATTATTTTATGAGCAACAGTACCACGGTAGAAGTGACGTGTGTTGAGGAATTCAGTTTGATTGTCTTTGAAAAAAAACGATAAAGAAAACATGTATTGTCGTCATTATCATGTCAACCATCCAACTGAAAGTGGTGATAATGTTCACTAAAAAGTCTAAATCACATAAGTTGAGATCGAAATGTTCATCAGAATAACGAACAGATACTTTCGCTCATCTCTTTTGCAGAAGAAAAAGATGCAGAATAACAAGATTTTACTTAAATTCAACAATAATTTCAACAAAAAAAAACGCACGCACCCTAATCAGTCGACTTCAGGTTTCTCCTCTACTTTTTCTTCTTTAACTTCAGCTTCAGCTTTAACTTCAACTTCAGCTTCTGCTTCAACTTCGCCTTCTGCTTTCTTCTCAAGCCCCTTCCGTTGTGGGATAACTTTGAAGAAAGATTCCTCCCAATTATTGGTAGAAATGAAGTGCAACAAGATTTCAAACACATGGTTAATAGTTAATACCTAAAAGGAAAAAGTTTATTATTCAAACAAAAATTTTTTATTACCTTCCTTGTTTTCATAGAGACAAATTCGTCAATGGGCAACCTGGCATGACCATAACCCTTTTGCTTCGCCAATTCAAAACACAGTCCTTTCTGCGAATTATGATCAACTATTCCTCCAATAACATAAACTTTCGAATCATCCAAAGTAGATAAAACCTGAGCAAATGAAATATACACCAAGTCTTAGAACTCTAACTGACATTCTCAGACTCAGCGGTCAGGTATATTATCTCCTCTGGTTTGAAGGCAACATCCAAAGCTTTAGTTTCCACATGAATGTCTTGACTGATTGTACCTTTTGTGGAATCATATAACTGTGAATCAGAGTGTTAGAATTCCAAAAACGATCCGTCAAGCATACTTTTCTGCTAGGACCATCAAAATTCACTATATAATACTGGAGAGGGGCAGGGGCTCTTCGGTTTGCTGCATAACACCAACCTAGTTGTTGAACTGTACATCTTTGATCTTTTTCAGACATCAAATGATCAAATGCCATGTCAACTGCGACTCGTAACTGAATTTCATTTTAAAATCAAGCGGTTCTAACAGAAAACCAACTTTACAAGTAGAATCTTCCATAAGAGTGGTTCTGTGTCGTATGAGAGTATGACCTTCGCCAGCATCTCTGATTTCTTGTCGTTTCCGTTTTTTCTTCTCTCTTTCCTCTTTTCGTTTGAACATTCTTTTATCCTTATATCTGTAGAGAGGGTAAAGTGTGAATGAGCACAACTATCACAAGACAAGCCTCTCTCTAGCCCTCAGCTTCTTCATCTGATTCTTCGATAGCGGAGCATCTTGAACAGTCTCGTCATTTATCACGGCGCTGCCTATTAAGAAAAAAAGTTTGAAGAGATCGAAGAAAAATTACCAGCTTCAATTGGTTCAGAGGTTTCTATAGGTTTTGAATCAGGTTCTACAGACATCTGCGAAAGTCTTCAAGAGGATTTGTTATCTTTTGGAGAAGATAGTTAATAGATAGTGAACCATTGAAGGCGTCATCAAACAAGATTCAGTGTAGGTAATAACGTTTATTATAATGGAGGACAACGAGAACCGTCTGAGTGATTTTTCTTTTTTTTTACATTTTAGGAAAGTAAATGCTAACCTCAAATTGTCTAATAGTTAATTCAAATTTAAATATACAAAAATACACCCGTTTATCCAAATCATGCATACATTAAGTATTGCTAATGTACTTCTTACATTTAAAGAACACCGGCTTATTTGGTTAACAATGAGATACAGATGTGTTTTACCGATTTTATAAGTTTTTGAACACCAGAAAACCAGCTAAAGCTGCTATAGCTGCTCCGAATGTTACTTTGGAAAGTATGTTCGAATCATGAAGATAGAAAATTCTCTTTAAATGGGGATACACTGCCATCGTTGATAACTGTTCAAACACAGGTCCTGCAGCCAATCCGATCTGAACAGCCACCGTATCAAAAAACGCCCTGTTTGTAAGTAACCTACTTGATCATGTGAAAACTTTATTGGTCGTGGTAGTTCGTTCTGACGAGAGAATTCCTCAGGAGATACTTCCCATCTCTGTTCGACTTCTTCACGTTCAACTTTCGTTGCAATCATTACACAAGGAGTTTTGGTTCTGAATACATGTATACATGTATGTTCGACTAGCAAACATCTATATAATACCTATTGAAATATTTCTGATATATAGTAGCACAGAAAGAAAATGAATCGGGGTTCGAAACATCGTACAAGAAAGCGACAACATCAGCACCAGTTTCAGAAGAAGTCAAAGCATCTTGCGGCGATAACACATCAACCTAAAGCTTATAACTTAGTAATAAGCAGCGCCAATAAACCCACTTCTCTGAGAAGGAGATACTTGCTCTCTTCTTTCACTTTCACTTTGTGAATAACGTAGGGAGAGTGACGTCGTCCTATCGCCACAACCTCTTGGAGCCCTCGTCCAACCAAAGATTGCATGAAAACAGTCTGGAACATTTCCGTTCACACTTTCTTCACCACAATGAACATACTTTTCCAGCATCTTTGGCTCCGACAACAAGACATTGGAATACTTTTCTGTCGGTTCCACGTTCCGATAAATCTATTCTACGTTCTCTAGTGACTCTAATAGCATCTCGAATGGTACAAGGTTTTCCTGAAATACATAGCTTTTATTTTATATATAAATGTGTTTTCATGCCTGGTAAGGAACGTCCTACAGCAAATCCTAAATAAGCTAACTGCTCAGCAGCTTGTGAAACATTAACCAATGTCATGAAACTGTAACAGAGTTCTTATAGTCTACAAATTAAAAAGAGGACTAACTTCCAATAAGCCATATAACCTGTATAAGTCATCCAACCTCTCTGATTAGTCTCAACTGAAGCTAGTATCTAAAACAACAAATCAGATGTGATTGTGATTAACTGAAACCTCTTTTCCTAGTGATGCCGATGGGCAAATGCTGAAGAGGTTTGCCAATTCTGACGGGGATAAACAGCCATCCTTATCTTCGTCGTACTTCTCGAAGAGTGCAGATACAAACTGAATTCCGACAGGCGAAAGCTCTGTCGAACAGCCTGCTCCAACCTATAACATAATTTGTATTACCAATCTCTCCAATATTCATGAGTTTACAATAATCTTGGGATAAATATAATCTTCTCCTAGCTTCAAGTTTCCTTCGTAACCAAACTTTCTCAGAACTGTCCAAGTGGTTTCATGACGACCTCGTTCAATGAATAGTAAATGTAGATACAAAAATCCTAGAAGTCCACATTGGAATCTTAGTATATTCAAAACACAAACCAGTCAATGAAATAGCGTCTTCAACAACTCCGTCCGGACATCCCTCGCTCACAGCCCTTTTAACATCTTCAATAGCTGATGAGGTTAATGGGATTCCAAAACAAAGCTTTTGGAACTCATTAAGCTCGTTGTCGTTCAGGTAGCCATCATTATCGCGGTCACAAATCTATGACAAATAGCGTTATGTCTAATGTAACCTTCTTTGAAAAACTCACTTTGAAAACACGGATCAATGCTTTCCGACATTTGTCCGTTAATCTCTTCTCTTCGGCATCGAACAAAGGTCTAGTGGGATATACAACAGCCTGGAGCAAAATATGCAATTAAAACTACTCATCTCAGCTGACCTTTTGAGCATAGTAGAAAATTTCATTCACATTCTTCATGGTACGAGCGGAGCATTCAACACAGGTCTCAACTTCTGGCCAAGCTTCCATTATGGGCAAAATCTGGAACTAACAATGTTCGCAAAAGGTTTCGAGAGACTGTTCACTTTTTCCGTGTGATTGGCAGGCCCATCAGATTTATTCCCCACTAAAATAACAGGGACTTCGTGCTCTCTTCCATAGATATTCCGGAGCAACGGTAACCATCTGAATAACTATACTGAAACGCAATACGTTTGTAGAAAACATACTTCTCTCCCAGTTTCTTGATAGAGGACTCATCTGTGACAGTATAAACTATGCAAACTACATTAGCTTGTTTCAAATCTGGATATAACAAAGTTTCATCTGCAAAACATATTTCCATAACAGTAAGAAATTTTTGAATATACCGGGCTTTTCTAACGACCCGTCTACAATACTAGTGGTAACGTTCTCTGGAGTAACATCGGCTGGAATGAGTACCCTGGCAACGGATAAGATGAGCTTCCTGTATATTTACTTTTAAGCAAACCTTTCAATCCGTTTGGGAACGAAGTCAACCCATTCGTCATCTAATAAGCTCATGATGAGCGAAGTCTTCCCTGAGCCTGACTCGCCAACAATTACGATACGCACATCTGCTAGCTCATTGGAATTCATCTAGAACGAGAATATTACTATAATAGGATAATAAATGTCAATGAGCATATATAGAATGGTCAAGACCAATCGGCGGATGACGAAATTAAATTAAAAAGTTTATAACAATAACAAATAACAATTTCTCCAACATACATTGCTACAGAAAATATACATTCGATACCCGTTTAAGCTTTGATTAAATGTTCTTGAGCTTTCATTTCATTCGCTTCTTTGGCCTTCAAGTTTCTCTGTTCTTTCCGTAGCTCAATTTCGAACAATTCCTCTTGATAAACTTCTCTGAAAGAGAACAGGAAATATTTGATTGTTCAAAGAAAACCTACCTAAAGACTGGAATCAACTTAGGCACTAAAGGTAAATGATCGAATCGAACAGATAAATTATCCATGGCAACCGAAACGTTCCCACACTCATCCAAATACGATGGTAGATCAGGAACCTGAATGAATCAGTTCATTATAAATCTGATAAAATGGTTTCAACAATTTGTTTTAACTTACCTTTGGATAACGAGCACTGAAATGAGTTAAGATTATATGCTTTGCTTTCATTCTTTTTCCAACATCAACAGCTTGTCCCATGGTAGAATGCTTCTTTCGCAAAGCATCAGCCTGAAAGTAAACAATGACTGATTCAAAAAGTGTCATTTCTAAACCTCATGTCCATCTTCAAATGTCGCTTCGTGAATGAGGACATCTGCACCCATTCCTTCAGACACAAGCAGGTCACATGGCTTCGTATCACCGGAAAACACTATGCGTTTTTGGTTTGCCCGAAAAACAAATCCATTCGCCATTCTTGTGTGATGAACCTTGAAATATGAGTGAAACCATACGGAATTGATATCTATAAAACTAACATGAACTGTTTTACATTCCTGTATATTCCACTCCTTTTCATCAAAAAGAGGCCGAGGAAGTTCTGGTATCACATCCCGAGTAGCATCGAAAACAGGTGAAGGTAATCGACGCCTCTTGTTCGCTGGACCAGGAGGGCTGAAAACAGAGTTTATCCACATAGATGGTGTTCAACTACCTAGAAGGAGGTGTTAATGGGAAACGAGTCATATCCACAATGTGCAAAAGATGCTCTAGACTCTCAAAGCACATTGAGTACGTTTTCAAAGGCTTCAAAACATTTCTAGTTGTTACAAGCACTAATGGTTTATACGGGACACCTAAAGATAACTTTAAAAGTTGCTGTTTCAGTGAAAATGAACCTGCGCATTGATAAGCTTCTTCTCGTCTTTTCACGATGGTATATAGGCCAGTCATATGATCTTGATGGGCATGAGTAATGAAAACGGCTTTCAAATTCATTAAAATCTGAGAAGAATGAGTTTGCTTGAATCAAATGTATTGACAATTCACCTGCTTCGTTTTTTCTTCGCCCATTAGAACTTTGATTTGCCCATATGATCCCTCCCCAGTATCCACCATAACTGCAGCGTTTGGCGATGTCTCCATCAAATATCCGGTGACATTACGATATTTCGATGGTACAGCAGATGAAGTACCAAGGAATGATAGTTTTGGGTACTCATCAGTCAAAGGAAGTTTCTGTTGTTCTGAGATAGCAGCTTTAGGAATTGATTAAACAGAATACTACCTTTCTCAAGCTGTGCAATTAGAGTTTCTGCGGCGGGAGAAACGACAATTCCAGAGTCTTTCAAATCGAGAACGATAGGTTCATCGTTTCCTAAAAATTGGTTTTTTTTATAAACAGAGACAAAGAATAAAGAACCTCCTTTGCGCATTGTGAACCGCTGTATAGGAGCAGCATATGTTATATCTCCCTCTTTTCTCTGCAACTCATTAGTTTGTGTTATGACTCCAGACCAAGTTGGATGAAGTGGAGGAAATACGGAAGGGCACATTTTGTGCAAAAGTTTATGATTCCTGTAAATTAAAAACTGTGAAAATGAAAACATACGATTCTACCTAAAAATACTTTCGACACCCGGTACGAGAGGACCTTTCTCATTGACCACGATATGTTGACAAGAATCACCAAGAGATTCTATTAACTCCCGATAACGAGGTGAATTGAAAATATTATCAGGACACAAGTGAACCATATAGTTCAACGTTTTCTTCCCAGTCTTTATGCTCTAAAGTTATGAAGAAACTATAGAGCAAAACAAGATCAACAAACTTCAATCAGTGATTGGCTTGACAGCATTTCAACATCTTTGTTGTTAAGACATTCAACAATGAGCACAGTTCCTTTATCATCCTAAAAATAAAATATTATCTTTCATTTCTTGCAAGCGAATTACGTTACTGATCGAATCTACATAAACATCTTCCGGATTCACAATCGACCCATTTGGCAATGTTACAGTCTCTCCATTTTTCAATTGTCCGATCAGTGGACCTTTAGGTACCTAAGGTAGATTTCTCTAAAGAGCTAGTCACGAACAATAAATACCTTAAGAGCAATTAGCTTAGATGCATCGATACGTCGAGCGGGCGCTTTCAGTTCAACGTAGTAAGCTACACATACATTCTTGAACAAAAAGTTTAAAAAAAGTCAAATTATAAAGATAACCTTTGAGTCTATGTCAGTGACTAAAGGCATGTATGTGACTTTAAGCCCAGCATCTTCGTAAGACCCCAATGTATAAGGCCTTTCATCAACCTCAACAAATAGTTCAATTAACGAATCCAAACAAAAACTACTTGTGTTGGATATTTAGCACTTCCATAATCGGCATCGTTAAATGGCCGAATGCATTCGAGGAAATGCTTGACGTTCACCGATCCGTGAATTCTAGCAGTTGGAGCAGCAGTTTCCTTGGAAAGCAAAATAGAAGAGATTCCAGAGATGTTATCCCAATTAGCTGAAAGATCTCAAAATTAACTCCGATTAGTAGGAGGGTGTGAAACCGTTAGTTATGAAGATATCATTTACATTAGTTGACTTCATTCTTATCTGTGATAAAAACCTAGATGTTCCCTCTGGACAATTGAATAAGTAAATTTTCAGAGGAGTGCGAATAGCAACACATTGCCTCATCTGAGTTGTTCCATTTCCTACAATCTGAATGAATAAGTTGTTTTTGAGATGAAAACCAAAAAAAAGCCAAGAAGAACAAAAAAAACCGAAAAATAAAATAAAAAAATGGTGAAACCTCACTTCAATAGTTACAAAAGACGGAATATTGGCAACAGCATTTGTTGCTGTCCCAAGTTTCTGCTGAACACACTGCATAGCTAACCGTAGATTATTATTCTTAGAAATTACTCCTCTGGACCTTTAAAGCATGCGATTGATAATAGATTCAGCTAAGTTGCTTACTTAATATGAGAAAATGGAGTATGTCGCAATTTCTTGTTATTATCTTCTATCTCTTTTCTTATATCATTCAGATAGTCTAACTGCTGATTTTTTCTCTCCTTCAGAAGCAAGAAAGAAGTACAGATGTCACGCGTCCTAAACAATTCATTCATTCGTAACAAACACCATATTTTGAGAAACTGACCTTAGCCTTAAGTCTTTACTTCTGAAGAAACGTGCAGTCTTCAGCATACACCTGAACACGGATAAGACTGAGAAAACTGAATCAGACACGATAAAAAGAGGACAGAACCAGATGGAAAACTCAGGGTTAAAAATTCAAAATTTATCAACAAAAATAAAAAACTAACTCTTTTCGTGAAATGTGAGAGGAGGGCTTAAACAAACCTAGCTAACAACGGATCTAACAGATTTTTCTAACTTTCAACAAGTGGAGTGATCGACATACGAGAATCTAGAACGATGAACCTAGTGTTGTAAGATGAAGCGGATAACAGTGAGAAATTCAAAAACAAAATTAAGACATATTCGGAAGAGGGGTGGGGAGACCAAAAGGCATTGTAGAATCAGGAGTAATACCGGGTTCTGAAAGCTTGGCTGGAGGTAGGTTTCTAGGGTCATCCAAAACTTCGGGCTGAAAATAATAAATTAAGAGCCGAACTAATCAAATGCAACTTACAGGTGGGGCGGTAGGATCAACCATTGCTCCCATCCATTTTGTTGTTAAAACACCAACTCCTTCAATCATAGCTAATATTACACTTCCCAAAATTGCGGATCCAGCCATAACCTAATAACACGAAACATGTAAGAGCGGAAAACCAAAAGCTTACCTTAGGGCCTGATCTGATAGCGAGTAAAGCTCCGGTAAGACCACCAGATACAATAGAATTTAATGGATCCTCCTAAAAGCACTAACAATTCAGGAAACAAAACAAAAAAAAACTTGCCTTCTTCCTAATAGCAACTAGGCAACAATCGATGGTACTGAACATGCCACCCCAAGCAGCAAATTGAACTCCTGTCAGAGTACTCCTCATGCGTACTTCATGTAACATACCAAACTTAAACATTCGTAAACAAAGCTAATGAAAAAAAATCATTACCAATTTTCGCCCTTTAGCAGCATTTTTATACCCTGAGAAAGAGTGGAATATAGAACCACCGACTAGACCCATGGCAAATGCTGAGCCAGTGTCATCAAAGATTCTGTAAGGGCTAAAAAACATTTTTTGATCATAAAACAGGATAGAAACAAAGTTTCCTACCATGGCTCTCTAGTGTACTCCTCCATTATATCCTTACGCTCTTTAATTTACTAGCGGATGACCAAGTTAACTGAAAGAGTAAGTATTTCATCATCTCATTAAAATAATGATTGCATGCATGCATATGAGAATATAAACAGAAAATAATAAGGACGATTGAACATAACAAGAATGTTAAGTGGGCGATAAGAACTATAACACTTTACTTGAAGAAGATAATTCAGTTAAGGATAAAAGCTTGAGCTTTCGGCAAGCCTAGGAATAGGAAGACACAGGGAATGCGTCAAGGGCGCGCACATATGACACGTCAAGAGTTCACTGACGTTTCTTTTACAAAGCATGGAAGCAGACACACTTTTATCAGAATTGAAAGCTTATTCAGTAACCTTACCTTTGACATTTCTGCTAGGAAAATTCAAAGCTGCTTTCTTTGTTGGGATTTGCAGAAAGAGCAAAAGTCGAGGATTAATTAATTAATAAGAAGGTCATGAGCATGAAGATAAATTAGAAGTGCGATGTAAGTGATCACACTTTGCTTCTGCACGGCAAGAGAGAGAGGAAAGGGGAACAGGCGGTTGAAAGAGATCAGAAGTTGTAAAGAAAAAAAAAATCAAACAAGCAGAAAAAGGTTCAGAAGAGAGCTCCCTCAGCCAAAGGGAAAAGTGGTGGGACGAAAGTTGAAAATAATATAAAAAAAGGAATAAATATGTTGAAAAGTCGAAAACTCACATTTATGTCAGTTGATAAGAGAGTTTTGTAAGAGAAGCACGTAAGCAGCTCAGCTGACCGCACAACTTGATATGATGAAGATCTCGTTCATTTGGACTTGTTCACGTGCATGACATACTGCTCGTCAAGCTTCACATAGAGCTTCACGTAACTTTAGTGGGAAAATGAATTTGAATGAAAGTAAGTTGAAGTAATGAAAATAATTCTTTATTCATGTGAAATGTTTAATGACATAACTGTTTACGGGGTTTGCTCAGGAACATGTAGCTAGTGATAGAGAAGGCTGGGAGTTGTTTGCATTGCGAATTGTTATAAACTCAGAAAATAATTAAAATTATTTGTTCGAACAGTTTCGTCCCTCTGTGCTCTGCAAATTATTTGATGAAGATTGTATCAAATTAAGTGAAGTACATATATCCATTGAGCAAATTTCTGCAGTTTGGCAAACTAACGAGATTGACGTTAAGTATTGTTGGCAGATTCCGGCCCGTGTACTTTAAAAAATAATTTTTACGCATACATGTGATAAGCTGACACAGTCTTATTTGCTCATGATCTTCATAGGACCTAAACTATATATTTTAAAGAACAGGTTTTTCATAGCTCCTTTAGCCTTATTTGAAAACAATTAGTGATTGCAACACACTGCTAAGCAATGACGTGATCCTTAGATGGAAGATTAATAGAATGAGCAGAAGTTTATTCAGGAATTATTTACAAAAAAGTGAAAATATATAGATTTTGTGTAAAAACACAAGCACATGCCCGTGTAACTTAAATATAAACAATCAAAGATGGTTTCTTAAAATGGATATCTGTAGCCAAGACTATTAAGCTTGTCTTTTAAAATCCGTCTCTAACAGATTCCGAGTGGAACGCGTCTTTGCATTAAAGAAATATACAAATACTGCTTTCAACGAAAAATTTTTTCCGTTCATTTCTAAGAAAAAGATTTAAGCAGACTCTGCCATGAGCTCTTGAATGAAGGGTTGAAGAACTTCTCCGTGAGTCCAGGCAGTTGGGTGGAAACGATATCTTGGGCGTCCCTACAATTTAAAATTGTAATTCTTTCACATTCTGAGTTTGCAAACCTGTCTGTCAATTAAGAATTTCTCGAAATTCCATGTGATATCACTAGTCTTGATTGGGTTGTACATCAATTCTTCACGCTTTCCAAGATTATCAACAGTTTGTGGACAAGATTCCTGAATAAACATGAGTATTCAAAGAATTTTTGATACTCGAGTTACCTTTAAGAACTCATACAATGGATGTTGATTTTCTCCGTTAACATCAATTTTTCCGTAGATGTGGAGGTTTTGATGTGGCTTCCATCCGTTTCCTGGACGGACATACATGATTCCATTCATCAATTCATGATTCTCTGCTGGTTCCTGCAAAATTTGGTGTTATCCAACTTGTTTTCCGAATTCGGAATGTCATTGACTATGTGGCAGCTTTTTTTTGTTTCAAAGTTTAAGGTTTTGCATTAAAGGTGGAAGGGATTATGTCGTAATTTTAAACTAGAGCTTTGACTTAAAAAAAGACGCTCGGTTCTGTGACAACGAATCAAATGCCAAATGTTTCATTGCCATTCAGAATGGAGTCGTGCGCGTGGTAGTTTTGTAAACTTCATAAGCGCATTATCTGCTAATCGATCTGAGTGTCAGCAAAAAGTTTTCTGTAACTTTCTGTTACACAAAAGTAAAGTCCAGTTTTGCTATTAGAAAACGAGAGATGATCGTGTCTTACTCGAGAATTCAATGTCAAAACTCTTTTTCGGAAGCTTATTTGAACTTGTTTGGTAAAGAAACATATAATACCTGTAGGTAGAATTGGTTGCATGGGAAGGCAAGGATACTGAAACCTCCGTTAGCATTCGAATCGATGACACGGTTAAAGTCAGTATACTGCTGGGTGTAGGCTATAAGAAACGAATATTATTTATGATTAAAAAAGAAAAATATTATAAATAGAAATGATTAAAGAACTGTCATATCACTTACCGCAGAAAGTGGCAACATTAATAACAAGAAGAACTTGTCCTCTGTATTGTGAGAGATCAGTGAATTGGCCTTGTAAGGTTTCCATCTTGAAAAATATAAAAATGCAAATTAGGATTATGATAATGATATGGTTACCTGGTAATCATAGATAGATTGATTGACGGCACTGCATTGCTTCCATCTAGTGGATTCGTCAATTAAGGCAGGCCCTTGAATATATCATAAGATTAGTATAATTATGGATTAATCAGATAGATATTACCTGGCTGAGCTTGAACAGTAAGAACAGAAGCAGCGACTAATAGGAGATACAGCATATTATTTGAGTATTCTTCCTACGTGAACTGACACTATTTGTGGGTGTTTGGAGGACAACTGCAGATAGTTGTTCCACTCTCTTATATACCCTTCTTCTGATTCTTTGCGTCAAGAAGAGATCATTCATCTTCATGAGACAACAGACAATCGCCAACAATAAGAATCTGTGAACAAATAACGCTTTGCTTGGACCTGTGATAGAAGTTGACAAAAGAACTAACTGGCAAAAGGGCGAAATGAGAGAAAGTTTCGGGCAAAAGTAATGATTGGAACCACATATTATCTGTTACACAACCCGATTTTCTTTTTTGATAATTCGTTCTGTCGAGCCGTTTTATAAAATGAGCAAACAAAAAAAGATTTTTATAGATAGAACGCGTTTTTTTTCTTTTCTCTCCTTCCTCTTATTCTATTTTGAACGTTTCATACTAATTCGGCTAATAGATGATCTGATATGAAAGAAAAGTTCTGTTAATCACGTCGCCCATAATCATCGTATTGTTATTGTGATGACCTTTAAAGGAACAGAATCCATAAGTAGAAGACAGAAGTCGTTTGAAGAGTTTTTTCTCTCTCTCTTTCTCATTCTTGATCTCTATCCTTCCTCTTCTGTTCTCAATTCTTATTCTTTTTTTCCCTCTCTCTCTCTATGTATTCTCTCTCTCTGTATTCTTTCTTCACATCATCGCCTTACAACTTTCACTTCCACAATAGACGGATCTATATTAAGCTTCTTTCCTTGTTAAGAAATGTTTTGATGTAAACATCATCTATATTTTTGGATTTACAACAAGAAGGTAAAGATGTTTTTCTTGTTATTTTTTTGATGTATAAACATGATTTGTTGTTGTGACTTTGTACTATTTATGAAATAATTTTTTTCATTCATTTGAGTGTTTGAGCAATTATGATAAAGGTTCTTCCTACTCATTCATTCATTCATTTGTATTCTACTCTCTCACACTCTATCTCTTTCTCTCTCAATCTCTCAATTTTTTTTTCTATTGAGAAACATTGTAGAATTTCTTTAAACTTCACGTGTTTTTTTGCTAACATTCTTTCATTTCTGGTTAAAACTTCTTGTCAATATTTGTACAACACACCGAAAAAATTATAGATTTCGTTTAGTTATTGCGCTCAAAAAAGTTTTGCTCTTCTTCTGTTCTTTTGTGTACAAATGTAACCGGAAAATCCGTGCCTTTTGCTCACTGATGATCAAGATTATTTACATATAATCTCATTTAGTTCAGCATTCAAAACCGAGTAAATAACTTGTTAGAACATAGAACTAACTACTTCGCCCACGGACGAAAGTATTTTGTCCGCTGATTGATCTTTCGGGAAATACCGTTCGTCATTTTGTGACAAAAAAAAATGTAAAGAAAAGATTCGTTCTTGAACAGAGGAGTTGTTGCAAAGACACAAGGGCATCTTACTCTATGACCTCTGAAGAGTCAGGGATGAGAGCACATATGAGATTGAAATAGATTTCATTTTTCGTTTTTCTTCGTCGTCGCCTTCTTCTCATTTACTGAAATAAATCCTTTTGCCTGTTCCGTTGTTTCTGTCCCCCCGTCAGCCTCTTTCCATCATCCTCCTCCTCCTCAAAATATGGATATCATTTCCTTTTTTTTCCTTTCCATTCACAAAATATTTTCATAATTATGAGACATCACTATCTTCTCGTTACTAATATCCCTTCAGCTGTTTCAAAGCAGAGTTGCTAACCTGATAAGAAATATCAATCATTTCCTGGGATTAGCTTGACATTAACATCCACTAAGATATTCATTGGAAAGGTTCTGGACATACATTCATGTATGTATATATAGCTATTGCAGAAGTAATAAATGATTTGAAAAAAAAATGAAATAAAGAAATGAAAAGGAATATTAACAGAAACAGATAAAACGAAAGTTTGATGCAAGCGATCATCTTTCGTTTCGAACTCCTGAGGGAAAAAAAATACGAGAACATTGCACAAAAAAGATCAAACATTGAAAAGAGAAACAAAAAAAAAAGGAGAAAAAAAAAGTGTTCAGCCTAACAATTTAAAGGTTACTTACCTACAAAGATGAAACTCAAAAGAATGCAAAACGAAAACAAAAAATACGAAAATGATCTTGAAGCTCAAAAATCAAGAATTCAGTTTGTAGATGAGATACATATAAGGAAGATCCATAAGACATCATCAAGCAGCAACCGCACCTCGTCAAACAATTCGCCAAAAATGACTTTTACATCTTCTATAGTGTGACTGCTTCATCCACGTAAAGCACGTGTATTACACGTGAACCTTCCCACATACTCCACGTGAAACTTCATATTGAACTTTACTAATGAGGCTTGATATGAATTCAATTGAAAACAACTCATTAATTTCAGAATTTGTAAGAAAAAAACTGTTTTATGCAAATTTTTATTTTTATTGATTCCCATGCGATTACTCATGTGAGCTAATCGGAACTTTCGCTCATTTTCAACTGAAAAATGCAAAACTTAACGTTACAAAAGATAATTTTTTTTTCATTTTTCAAATTATGTTTCTATTTGTTCTTCAAGCTTATCGTGTTCGCAGCTGAACCTCACACTTCAATAGCTTCTATTGAGCAACAGCAACCTGTGTCAGTAGAAAATGAATTTGCATATGGAAACGTCCAGCAAAAAAAAAAGGCAAAAGCTGGTAAACTATCTAGTAGTTCTTTCCAAACACTTACTAATATAAAAGAAACATTGGAAACATTTTTCGAAAAATCGTTGATGCATTAACGAAACGTATAGGGTTGGAGGTGAGAGAGAGAAGAAAAAAAGAAAGAAGGAAAGTTGAAAATGGATGAGAGAAACTAAAAGAGAGAGAGAGAGAGAGAAAGGGAGAGCAAAAGAGTGTGAGGTTTACTCTCCAATACTCTTCAACTTCTCGAATATCCGTTGTCCATAGGAAGTTCAAATTTATAAAAAGTCTTTAAAATTTCCTTTTTCACCCCACAATTTATCTTTTATTTCGTCTTACATTTTCTTATTTCATCTATTATGTACATAATATTAATGAAGTTCTAAATTATAATAAGGCATATTTGTTTTCTGTTGAACAAGGAGAAGAAAACATTCTTCGTTTGGTGCCCTCTCGCTACTCCCTACCTCCACCTTACCTCCCTTCATGTTCTGTATGAGCAAAAACAAAAATTCTCCCGTAAATTTACATTATTTTAGTAAAAATTATGATAATTTTCATGTAAAATTATATGAAAAGCTCATTCTTCTCATGTAAGGCCGAGTTGCCATTTGAACATTCTCATCGACGACTGGCTCGTCATGTAACTCTCTGCCTCTCCCTCTCAAGTCATTTATGAAGGGAAAGCTAATAAATGTAGTCAATTTCAAGTTAAAAATCTTTTTTTTTAAACCAATTTGTGAACATTTCGGACTTTCTTCACTTCCAAATATGTCTCTGTCTTGTTCCATTTTGGTTTCAAACTTTGAAGCCAAATGAAGAAGTTGGCGATTGAGTTTTCTTAATTAAAACAAATTTATTTTAAATCTTGTTACTTTCTGGAAACTATCATTTCTTTTTTGTGAAATGAATTTCTAAAAAAATCTTTAAAGAGAGAGAGGGAGAAAATACAAGAAGAGTATGAAGAGAGAGGGAGGGAGAAAGGGAGAGAGAGATGTTCGTGAAGGAGTAGAGGATGTACAACTATGGTCAAGATGAAAAAATTAAGAAAACTAAAAGCTTTTCAGGGCTATTAATGCGTCTGATTGGCATATTTAGTAGATATTAAGAGTTATATATGGAATTCTATCAAAATATTTCCTTTCGTCTGCTTTTTCACAAATCTTCCATCACAAATTTACTTTTTCTCTCCTTTCACTTAAAACAAATTCATTTGTCAAGTACATCTGAGCCGACGAGATGAGAAGAAGATGATGAAACTCTTTTTTTTCGCTTTTATTGTCTGCAAACTTACTGTTCGAAGAAAAAAAAATTGAATGATTGGAGAAGATTTTGTAATTTTTTCTTCTTTCTCTCTCTCTCTATCTCTCTCTCTCTCTTTGGTATTCTCTCTGTTCATATAACACTCGGCTTTTTGGTTTTAGCTATTTATGGCGAAGTTGGAGGAAAGTCTGTGTTCATCCGCCCTTTCAGTTTTCCCTCGTAATACGCTTTTTTCTCTCTCTTCCTCCCTCTCATTCACTTTCTAAAACGAACTTTCGAATAGTTGACAACGAGAAAGTGTTCGAAAAATAATAATTAAAGAAAATATTAAAAAAAAATGTTTTTGACTTCAATTCTCCCTCGTACTTTATTTTTTGTCCCTCTCTCACTTGTCTACCACCCTCGCCCTTCTTTCTCTTTCTCTCTCTATATCTCTCTGTATCTTCCTCCCATTCTCTCTATCATTCTCTTTTTTAGAGTTTGAGCCTAAGTTCTATGTTTAAGCAAATTACATGGCAATTGTCGTCTATAGAAAATCCTTCATGATAGCTGTGAAAGAGTTGAAGAAACATTTTCTTCTTTAAATATCTCTTGTCGCTTCTTCTTTTCAATAGAGGACTATCTTCACTTGTCGGAACTGATCCAGTAATTTGCAGCTTTTTGGCTTAGTTGACACAAATATCTTCAGATTTTTAGCTTTGATGCTTTTCTCGGTTTAACTATCTCAATACGATGTCATGTAGTTTTGATTTTAAATACCTGCCAATCAGCTTTTCCCACACCATTTCTGTCATTTTCGTTTTAAAAGTTCAGCTTCAGCACAAGCCATTTATTTGCCTATTTTCCCATCATTTTTCTTTGTGGGGTTTCATCTTTTGCATAAAAATTCCATTGTTTCTTTTTTTTTGCACATGAGATGAGCTGCTTGTGCTCTCCAGAAGCCGGACGGATAGATTGACGCCAATGCTTTTAAGACTCTGACGGGCTTACAGCTTCTCGAAATTTGATAGTATGATACATCCCATAGAAGGAAAACATAATGTTTTTTCACATGACATTCATTCATGAGTTTGTTATGCCCACACTTTACCAAATTATCAAAAACGACACCCAAACGTATTTCAGATAGTTTGATTGACATTGATCATCTCCGTCCCCCTCAACTGGTTTTTTTTTCTGTGTGTGCTCCGAGAAAAATATAAAAAAAACAATATTGGCACAGAGAGAGAGAGAGAGAGAGAGAGAAAATGAAATCTATTAATTTATAACTTTTTTTTCTAATAAACTCATTGTCTTGGCCGTATTCTTAATTTGTAGTGTCACTTGTTGAGAGGAACGGAAGAATCTTTGGAACAGCTATTGACCTTATGAAACGATTTTTAAGTTCAAATCACTTTGCTCACATTGTCCGTGTTTCTCGTCTTACTTCGTCGTCTTCACGTCCTCTTTTTCTATATCTGAGATTATTAAAGTTTTCCTTGTTTCGAAGCTCATTCAATGGACTTATTTCGAACTTTCTTCTCCTGCTTCATCTTTTTTATAGTAAAAACAAGAAGGCTATCTTGATATGGAGAATATCAAAAAGCTGAAAGCTGATGTGTAAATCTGAAGACGAATAAACGATGACAAGCGAACATTTCGCATTCAAAAACTATTAATTGAATACTCTTAAATCTTTTCTCTTTTTTTTTGTTATAAAAGAGAGAAAAAAAGTGGATTGTAGAAGAGAAGAGATGTAACTGAAATCCTGAATTACTTCTACCAGCTGACCCCCCCCTTCCTTCCCTCTCTCTCTCTCTCTCTCTCTCTGTCTCTCTCTCTTTCTCTCTCTCTCTCCCTCTCTACTTCTTAGCCATATCGTTTGGTAATTTCCAAAAATAGACAATCAAATGTACTCATAAACTTACTTTTTCGTTGTATCTTGATGTTCGCCAAAATAAGAAGGATTATGAAAATGTTCAGATGGGATGATGCTTTTATTATAGTTTTATATGCCTTTGATGATTATGGGAGAGAATTCATTGGTCGATGAAAGCTTTCTGATCATTTTGTCTATTAGTAACATATCTTTATCCTTCAAGGTTCAGCAGACACTTTCTCTCCCTCTCTCTCTCTCTCTCCTATGTCTCTGTTAAGGAAATCCTGTCACTCTCTCAATCTCTCTCCTAAGATGTGTGTTGTCTTTGTTCAGACGAGGCTATTTCATTTGTTATCGAATTAGTTTTTTTGTTGTCGAAATAAAAAAAAATAATAATCTCTTGTGTCTCTCTGTAATCTCATGTTCTTTTTGTGGTTATATATCTTCAAATTGAAGATTTAAGCTCTTATTTGTTATTTGTTCGTCCCAATGAAGAAGAAGATGAATTCTAAGCATTGAACTAGGCTTGTCGAGACGATTAGCGTCATCACCGATTCTAAATTTCTACATTATGCTTATTGTGAGAGTTGAGAATTGTCCATTTTTCTCGTTCTCCATATCTCTCTCTCTCTCTCCCTCTATCTCTCTCTCTCTCGTCTGAATAATTTGATGAGAAATGTTGGTTATTTTAATGTTTTTTGGGTGTTTCCTAGTGATTAGAGCCAAAAAATGAACAAGTTTTTTTGTTTTAATTTGAAAAGAAGCCGTAAATGGTCAATCATACGGTCTCAAGTCTTCTTCTTCTTCTTCTGTGTCATCTAGGTCGTTCCACTAGTTAGGCTTCATCCTACTCACTAACCACAAAATATTATTTTCCAATACTAACTTATGCAAAGTTCTTTTTTGAGGTAAAAGAGTTATTCATTATTTATTTTTTCTCCTTTCTCTCTCTCTCCCATATTCGGATGTTTTCACGAATGTTCGTCCTCTCCTTTTTTTCTGAGAAACCATACAAAAATATATTGTATGGTTAAGGATATGCTATTGATTACATTTTCAAATAATTTCATTAATTTCCTGTTCCGTCATCAGATATCCAAAATTATTTTCTTATTTGTTGTTTTTTTCTTAGAAAAAAATCTTTTTTTTTTCTCAATCTCGGCCACCCTTTTTTGCAGTTTTTAGCTTGTCCATGTATGTATGTCAGGTTTGTTCTGGCAATTAGCTCGGTGATGTGAGTGATGGGCGTGCATTCCTAAAATCGAAGAAATTTCTCTCTTTCTCTCCTATTTTATAACCTTTTGCACCTCGTTTCTGTATCTCTCTCATTCTCTATCCATTGAAAAGTTCCTCCCTCCTTTGGCTGTCTTCTCGTTATTTAGCAGTGTGTTAGATGGAGATTCATTAAGCTAATACTTTGTTATAAGTTAGGTGAATGAGCTTCTCAGAAGAGAGAGAGATAGAGAGAGAGAAAAGAGAAGGGAATGAGGAGTAGGCGAGCTGAAGTTGGGAAAGAAAGAGATAGAGAAGAAAAGAAGGAAATAGAGAAAGAGGGTGAGCAGCAATCAAAATTTTTTTTCTATATGTGTGTTTGTTTTCAAAAATGATTTTTATGAGAAGAAAAATTTAGTTTCATTTACAAGAGCTTTTGGTTTTCTCAAGGTTTTGCCTATATCCGTTTCGTTGAAAGCTCAGATGCTAATGTATCCGGAAACAGGCAGATTCGCATTAGACTTTGTTTTTACAAACGAAGAATCAACTAAGAGAATGCTTTTCTTGCTCTCTTCTTGTTACGAACTTGAGATTTGCTTCTTTTCAATCCATTCATTTCTCTCTTAAAGTCATTTTCCGTACTTTATAGGAAATGACGACATTCCATTAGGAGAGAGAAGCAGGCAAAGGTAGAGAGGTAGTGAAATCTTTAAAGTTATTGAGGTGAGATCTTCTTCCTTGTTTTCTGCCATCCAACCCGAACTGTTGATTTCTCTTCTTCTTCCTGAACTTGAACAGTTTTTTTCCTCATCTTTAATCTCAGAAATGAAGATAGAAAATGTCCGACGTCAAATTGCTCCTACTGATTTACTAATGAGTTTGCTAATTCTTATTCCTTCTACCTGTCATCTTCTTTAACTTTAATGAAGCTCACCCAATGCATTCCCTAATAAGGGTACTTCATTTTCATTTCCTTCTAAAGATATTTTACTTTTAAATTTAAAACATTTCATTACCTTTTTTTTATTTTAGAATATTTCCCCTCAATTCTTGCCATGACATGGGGCATCAAAGCGGAGGCCTCTATTGTCATTTTAATTTTAATAAACACATGTTTATGTGGTCCACGGCCAGTTAAACAGGTACATACCCGTGAATTAAGCATTTCGAACATCTCCGGTTAAGGTAACTGTTCCTGGCCAGATAATCTTAGGTGGCTTATTTCCTATACATGAAGCTGGACATCAAGGAACATGTGGAAATATTAAAGTTCGTTCAACCGATTATGCAAATTTCCCAATATTTTGTTTCCCCATTGTAGGCTGACCAAGGTGTTCAACGAATGATTGCCATGTTATTTGCTTTAGAGCAAGTTAATATGAAAAGAGAATTATTACCTCAGGCTAGTTTGGGAGCTCAAATACTTGACACATGGTTAATAACATGCTTGATATACTAAATATAACAATATGTTTCAGTTCTATGGATAGTTACGCTTTGGAGCAATCATTAGAGTTTATAAAGAGTGTTATGTCCAGCAGTGAAGGCGTCGTCTGTGCGGTTAGTTTATTTTCTTTTTTTTAAATCTACGCAATGAGTGTTGAAATGTAAAAATAAAATGATATAGGATGGATCAACGGCTTCATATCAACATCAACCTATTGTTGCTGTGGTTGGAGCAGCTGGAAGCCAAGTTTCTGTCATGGTGGCAAGTATGCTCCAACTATTTAAGGTTTGTCCTTTCTTTTAACCAACCCAGATATTAAAAATAAGAAACTTCATCGAATCTCTCTCTCTCCAAGCACAACCGCTCTCAGCGATTTAGGCAGTGAAAATAATATTTTCACGCAATTTTCACGTAAAAACTAAAAGAACCAAAATGAGTGAATGCAGCGGGAAGGGATCGTTAGACTCTATCTGCCTTAAATAGTTTTTTATCTTTGTTCAAGCTAATCGAACTATTTAAAAAAGCTTTTGGAAACTTGTTTATAATCTCCCCCTAGGCAGCTTTTTGTCTTTTTACGTAAATATAACTTCACAAACATGTCCATGAAATGAAAAAAAAACACAAAAGTTGTCAATTTCCTGCACAACTTAATCATTTCTGTATTCAAGGGCAGGGAGTATGCTTTCAATTTTCGGGTTTTTTTTCTTTTCAAAATTCTGAATTGAGTCAGGGGGGGAGGGTAGATGTTAATGACTATAATGAGAATCGGTTTTGGGGTTAACACGTCCATAACAACAAACATTTCTACGAGACGAATAATGTATGTCTTAGCATAATTGATTTGCATATGCTAATTTCGATGTTCACGTGCCACTTATCTCACGTGGCTCATTCAAAACCGTGTTGTTATTCTTTCGTTTTTTTTTGAAACAAACGGTTGCATTCTTCAACTTCGAGAATGAGGTAGGCTTTTACCGAATGTTCATTGATCATTCATAACAACAGCAATAAAGATGATTTTCCAGATGATTTAGCAAAAGCTTTAAAGTCTTCCGGTCATTAAAATAAAACAAAAAGATTTTTTTGTCTATATTTATGATTTACAGATCCCACAGTTGTCGTATTCGTCTACGGGAACGGAATTATCAGATAAAACGAGATTTGGTTACTTTTCTCGCGTCGTCCCACCGGATAACCTGCAAGCTCAAGTGATGGCACGCGTGGTATGCTGCTGCTTTGGCTTAAAGATGACGGAAGCAAAATTTTTTTGTTTCAGGTCAATGCTTTAGAGTGGACGTACGTACACGCAATCGCAGACACGGGCTCCTACGGTAACAATAGATGATTGAAAATTGTTGAATATAAAGTGGATTGTTAAGGAGAACGCGGAATGGATTCGTTCCGTGCAGCCGCTACTGATCTTGGAATTTGTATAGATGGAGATGTTGTAAAAATTAGTAGAAAATGGACAATTCCTATGTATAAGTGAGAAAATGGATGTTTTGTCTGAACAAACCAATTACCATACTTTCAGAGAATTATTAATTCGTATGAAAACTCAACGTAAAGCTCGGGGTGTTGTGATGTTTGTCGATGAGGATAATCTGAAAAGACTTCTGAATTCGTTGGATACGTTGATAATGGAAGGAAGATCAGAATATGACGGATATTTTTGGTTTGAAAACAGATCTTACTTATCGTCATTTTTCTTGTTTAATTCAGGTTTGTCGCCAGTGATTCTTGGGGAATTAAGCAGTCTGTTGTCAAAGATCTAGCTCATCGCACTGCGGGAGCTTTAACTATAGCTCCATATACACGTGAAGAGAAGGGTTTGTCTAAATCTATTTTTATATTTGTCTACGAAACGCATTACAGGATACTTAGACTATTTTCGACGTTTATCGCCAGTAGGGAATGTTTTTCTTGAAGAATATTGGGAAAAAATGAAATGTGATGAGATTGAAGATATCAGTACATTCGGTGAATGTTTTGAAGGAAAGAACTTACCGTTGAAACAAGTAAGCCATCAAGTTATATGAGCTTCAATAAGTACAATATTAAAGGAATCATACGTGCCCTTCGTGGTGGATACAGTCAAAGTCTTGGCTACAGCTATCAGTAGATATATCAAGGTACGAAGTAGCATGGTATGCGTAATTCATTAAGAACTTATAGCAAATATGCAAATCTACTGCTTTTCATCATTGTTCACTGTCAACGACAGGCTTCAATGGTTCCGTCCTACAAAGTCATTATCGAAACGTCAGTATTGGAGGTAGGTTGAAAAGTGTTACAGCAATGTAAGAACTATTAATGTATAGATGATGAGATGCCTATAATTGATTTGAACGGTGATGGCATCGGTCGATATGATGTTTTTCAACTTGACAAGAACGGAACATACAAGAAAGTTGGAAAATGGAGAGCAAACGAAGATTTGTTTGAACTAAACGTTCCTTATGTTCGCCGTGGCTTCATTCGGAATGGTTCGAGTAATGAGAAACCTTTATCCGTTTGCAGTACAGAATGCAAAAGAGGACATTACAGGTAACAATTATAACTTTTCTGTATGGTTTCAATCCAATATTGTAGAGCCTACCAGGATCAGACGTGTTGTTGGGCTTGTATACCCTGTGATATGGCTACCAGTATCGTTATAAATGAGACAAGTTGTAAAGAATGTCCTATTGGACAAGTTCCTGACCGGCATTTATCTAAATGTGTTCCCATCCCACCTGTCTCCATGAGGTTCAGGCTTTTTGCAATTTTCTAACCTAAAGATTGATTCTAGTTGGGATTCTCCATGGGCACTCATACCTTCAATTTTTTCTGTTATTGGTCTGGCTTCAACATTTTTCGTTGTGGCTGTATTCCTCAAGTTTTCAAATACACCAGTGGTAGAGATCAAACATGATATACAGAAGCAAGATTGTCTTTTTAAGATTATGGCTTCTGGCAGAGAATTATGTTATTGTATGATGACAGGAATATCTCTCTGCTACGTACTAACATTCTTCTTGGTCTCCCAACCGACAGTTCCAACTTGTGCCTTGACCAGAGTATGTTCAAAAAATTTACTTCCCTTTTCAATTTAATTTTCAGTTGGTTATGGGTTTATCAATGTCCGGAATATATGCTGCCATCATTACGAAAACCAATCGACTGGCCAGAGTTTTTTCGCCCGAAAGTGCTCGAAGACCACGATTCATCACTCCAAAAGCTCAAGTTAGACTAAAGGTTCAGTATGCAAAAAACTGATTATGATTGAAGGTTATGATATGCTTATCGATTGTATCAGTGCAGCTACTTGGCTCATTAATTTGGATCATTGTTGATCCACCGGGTACTCGCATAGTATTTCCTAGTCGAACAGAAGCTGTCCTTACGTGCAAAGTGCGTAAACTCAACTCTTCTTCTTATTCAATCATCTATTTTAGGCAACAACTTCCCATTTACTAGTCTCTCTGCTTTATAATTTAATTTTGATCGTTGCCTGTACAGTGTACGCGTTTAAAACTCGAAAAATTCCTGAAAACTTCAATGAAACTCGTCATATTGGATTTACTATGTACAGCACTTGCATCTTATGGCTTGCATTTGGACCAATTTACTTTGCGACACAAAACAACTTCCGTGTATGATAATTGAATGTTTCTCCTTCCTCAAACACTATTATTCAGATTCAAATTACTTCATTATGTATGACAGTCAGTCTCTCTGGTACTGTAGCTTTAATTTGCTTTTTTGCTCCAAAAGTAAAAAAAAAAATTTCTCAAAACGTAACGTAATTCTGTTTTTTCCAGATTTACATCGTGCTCTTCCAACCTTATAAGAATGTCCGAACACGTCAATCAGCAGTTGGTCGTCTTGTTAATCAACAAATGCGTTTCATGAGGTCCATCTTTCTCGTCAAATTAACTTTTTCCATCAATTTTTATAATAAAAAAAATTTAAACAAAAAGAGAAACACTTTACCAACATTCAACTGATCCGCATGCTTTCAGTCAACTTACCTATAATCCCGACGGATGTCAAACAACTGGTTATCAACCAATGTCGTCTAATCCATCCTATCGTCCTGGATGTCAGTTTTTCTTTCCATTTGAAGCATGACAATAGAAAATAGATGTTTTTTATATCATGTTTTACCCATATAATTAATTAAAAAAATATTTTTTGCAGCCGAGGAAAATTCTCACGGCAGTGCAGTAGCAACGACAATTCAGTCTCTACCTCCAACGTGCATTGAGCAACTTGTATCTAATGGCAGCTTAAAGAATGATACAAGCGGAACAAGCTGTAAACCCACAAATTAAATTCTATTTAGTACATGTATAATTGCAGTAACGAAAAAGCTATCATTGCAAGAGCGTAAAATATCAGAATCAGACATACAATCAGCGACTCAAATGTCAGATGTTCGTCGACGCCGTCCTAGTAGTATGCATATCGTACCCGTAACAACAAAAATCAACTTGGTAATCATCAAGATACTCAGTTTGCTTAATAAATTAATATATTATAGACAAACGAAGGAAGTGATCTTCCGGATCTGATTGTTTGCGAAGAAGTTGAACCAGAATCTCCAACTCAAGTTGAACTGTTGCTCGAAGAAATAGCTGGCGATTCCGAAGCCACATTTCTCTGATCACATTCATAATTGGGTTATACAATTCATTTAATTTATTATTTTTTTATATTATGATTATAATTTTAATTATTTCCAAATATATGCGGACATTTTGCTCAGAAATATTATATATAAATATATATATATATAAAACGGGTAGATTTTAATCAATATTCTATATAATTTATGAATAAATATAATAATAATTGACGACCGTTCTATGCTACTGATTGTATATAAATGAATGTCATTCAAATAGAATTTGCATGTTCACGTAGTAGAAGATGCCACGTGACAAGTTAAACGAGTAATGACGTATTCAAATATTGAACGTTGAAGTTATGAATGAATGAACTCCTTGACTAAAATGAAAATACGATATTTAATGATAATTAGCATAATAAAGAGTCTTTGAAGATATTGGAACAGATCTTTCATGTTTAAAACTATCTAATGAATATCTTCATTCATTCCTAATTTATTTGAATTATGACCTTAAATGTTCAGTTACGACGGTTAAACTATTCAAACATGTCAATGATTCGTTTATTTGACAAAATTCAACCATCAAAAGAGAGAATTTGGTAAAGAGAAAAGGAAATATGAAGAGAAGGCACACACATACACACACATACACACATAGACTCTATGACAGAAAGAATACTGAGAAGACACGTGAATCCTCACGCATTTGGTGACACGATACATTCGTGAGTTTGAATGAGATGATATTCAAATTCATATAGAATAAATTAGCTCAAAGAGAGATAGATAGATAGATAGATAGGTAGAGATAGATTGAGAGAAAGTGATTCTTCAGTCGTTCCTTATTAGCTGCTTGTAGCTCGCTCCGCTTATTACAGTTGCACACATCAGGTATTCACAAAAAGGAAGAAAAAAATGAAGATATTAAGGATGAGAACAGCGACGTCGTCGCAAAGATTCTCTCTTTTTTGTCTTTAACAAATATTTTTGTGAAAAATAAGAAATAAGCGAGTTGAGAGTTTGCCGATGAATGAGGATTAAACAGTTTTTTCTTTTTCTTTTTTCGCTATGTTTTCTCCGTTTTTGACGTTATCTTCTCATTCTCTTCACCTGTCGATGCTTCATCGCATTCTCTTTTACTTCCACTTAGAACTGACCCTCCGAATACATCTGAGTACGTTTTGTTTATTTTTTCAAGTTTGTCCAAAAATTATCTTCATTGTACCTGATCTTTCGTAGTTCTAACGTTTCTCTCATATTTCTCCTTTCTTTACCATCTTTTCGCTTCAATTTGCTCAACAACTTTTCAAACTTTCGAAATCCTCAACTGACCGTTCGCCATCTCATTGCTTCCTCCTTTTCCCATCACTTACACTCCGCATCTGCACGTTTCATTCATTTCAAATTCGTTTTTTCTCTTCATTCTGACCTTTATTTCTTTCCATTTTTATTTTTTTTTTCATTTTCATATTTTTGATGTTTCAGTTATAAAGTACTTCCATTAAAATAATGTAAATGGTGGATTTTAAAGAATTAGCACAAGCCTGCGTAAGGCAGCTTGAGGCGTCCGTTCTGGAATCAGCCGTAGAACGTCGTGTGAAGATGACAAATGTAAAAATGAAGAGGGAAAAAAGAAAAAAAATTAATCTTTGAAGTATTTTCAGAATTCACAATCTCTCTTACATGTTGCATCAGCATTATCGATACTTTCATTTGTTGTGTGTGTTATCCTTCTAGGATTCATCATCTATGGCCTTATAAGAAGACGAATTCCATCAAGAAAACACATGTGAGTTGACAATTTTCAATAAAAAAATTGGAAAGGGGGGGGGGGGGGGGGGGAAAAAAAAAATTTTTTTTTTAGACCATTAAAATTTTTTGTTTTTGGT
>CALQYR020007225.1:280817-315659 GCA_943334845.2 Auanema sp. JU1783
AAAAAAAAATTTAATTTAATGACCATTAAATGCTTATGTTTCAGTGTTATCATCAGTCGTGTAGTTGCTGATCTATTTACCTCGGCTTTAATTGCTTTTTGCTCCTTTTTTACAAACAAGACATCAGCTTCACACACAATTATTGCTCTGTTTCTATTTATTTCAACATTTTCATTTTTGCAACTCAGTTTATCTCATGTTTTCGTCATTATTCTTCGACAGGTCAGTTAATTATCTTTTGATCTCTTTTACGATGAATGAAGTGAAGCTGAGGGATGAAGCGCGTAAAAAATGCTTCTCCATCATCTACTGCTTCTTTCATTTCTTTTTTTCTTCTTCTTCTTCATCAATCTCTTATCTTTTTCAAATGATTTTCTTTTAAGATAAGTGTCACTCGGCCATATGGCTTTAAATCAATTTGTTCAATTCGTCGTGTTTCCTTTCTGGTTGCTCTTGGATGGCTTATAAGCGTATTGTATGCTGCTGCCTATGCACCACTTACAACCGTTATTTTGGATTCTAATAAAGACGATGGTAACGAAGCAAGCAGGAACTACTTCAATGTTTTAAAAAACACTTTCAGTTTGTTCTTATTCGGGTTGTCAACGTCCACTTCTTGTTGTGTGCATTTCTTTAATCTGCTTTTTGATTCCAATGCTCCTTTTACTATATTCGGCTGTCTGTTGGAAAATGCGTAAAATCGCTTTCAGTGAAAAGTAAGATTAACAAGAGAAATCTCTTTTAACTAAATAATTATCAAAGAATGCACAATGAGCCGGAAATAACGAAAAAGAAGTTGTATAAGTTCCTTGGTTATGGGTCACATATCTTTCTTCATTTACTCATATCTGTTCTGATTGTTGTCGGAGCCGGATTGATACTTCGAAATTCGTCCTTATACTCAAATATTCGAAAACATATTCAAGAAGATTGTGATGTACTTGAGGTTTCTACAAACATGTTCCTCGTTTAATCAGCTTTCAACTGTTTCAGTATATAAATACAGTTATTCGATTGGAAATGATTGCTGGAGGAGCTGTACTACTTTGGCTAACACGAATCATCTTTGATGTCGTCATCTTCTTTCTATTAGAATATCAATCCATCATTCCATGTTTGGCAAGTGCTAATTTGGAACCATTGCGAGAAAATCAGGTATGAATTGAGTATAAAAGCTTGAAACTGAATGATATTCCTTGAATAGATTGTATCGCGGTCACAAACGCTCAAATGGCAGAAAGGATGCATTAATTGTCCAGTTTTTAATATTGATAATCATTTTCATCCATGGGATTTCAAGAATTAATCAATCTAATCTAATGTTTAAAAAAAAAGAGACGAAAACGAAGAAATGGGCGGATTACGTCTTTCAACAAAATTTTTTTTGAAAATATAAAAAAGATTTCAGTGATGAAGTGTGAATGGAGACGCGTGCTACGTGTGCACTTTCATAGCTTCATCATCAACGAAGATCAAAAATATTTTGTTTAGATGCCTATTTGATCGATCACATGTTTTTCTTTGAATAAAAATTATAAAACAATGCTGCATCTGTTTCCTTGGTCTCCCCCACGTATACGCATACTCATCGAGATTAGATTCTGAAACATCCTGTATGACTTAGATAAGCAGTTAAGACTTCAAACTTAAAATCTTTGTTAGGAAAAAAAAAGAAAAAAAAGGAAACAAAAAAAAAAAGATATTTTTGCTCATTTATTATCTTCAAACACAGACACACACACACATATTGGCCAATGATATGTTTCGACTCCCTATCTCTCATGCCTGTCATGCTATTTCAGAGTTTCAAAAGAAGAACTCCTTTTTAGGAAAACGAAGGGAGGGGTTTGGAAAAGGAGATAAACACATTGCGTACTCTTTATTCATTGCAGTGAAAATTTTCTTATTGTAGAATGATTTTTCTTTTCATGGAACTAACTGAAATAAAAAAGAAAAAAGAAGTTTGTTCCCCTCAATATGGCTTTTGAACGATCTAATCTATCAAACTCCCGTTTAGCAAGTATTTGACTGAATGTAATTACCAAATATTTTATTACATTTTTCAAATTTTTCACTTCTGATTGAAATTTTTTCAGATTTTTATTTAAATTTTTAACTACGTGAAATATGAATAAGAATAATAATCATATATAACCCCCTCCCTCTCTACTTCGATCTCTTTCTCTTCGAGCCAGCTTTAATATTTAAAATTAATGGGGGGATAAGAAAATACTTTTAAATAATTGAATTTTAAAAATATTTTTCTTTCTTCCTCTCTCTCTATCAACTGGTTAGCTTGCAAGCTATCCCGCCTATCCTCTCATTTTCATTCTTCTGCTATCTATCTATCCCCCTCTTTCTCTCTTCCTCTCTCTCTACCTCTCCTCCTTCTTTTTGCCTTTTTTCCATTCTCATTGGCATCGTCGTCTTTGTCATCGTCATCGTCGTCGTTGTCCTCATCATCTCTCCATCTCAAACTTCTGATGAGGAATGAGAGTTTTATCGAAACAATAGCAAATCTATCTATTTGAGACACACAGATGTGATCAAATGAGAGGAAAAAGATTTTTTTCTTTTTTTTTCATCCTTAATACGTATCCGGAAAAGCTTAATTAACCTGCCCACTTTTCTTGGAATAAAAAAACCTCAGATTTTCTTTGGATGTGTGTGTGATAATCGCTTAAGAGAATCTAAGCTGATAAAATCTTTTTCTATTAGTTATACTTTCAGACTTAATGATCACTACTTATCCAGAAAGCTCAAAGTTCACTGCTTTTTATAATTTCATTTTTAAAAACCTTCTCTCTCTCTATCAATCTATCTATCTCTCTCTCTTTAATTTCTTCTCTTTATTTTTTTCCTTCATATTCTTCTCATTAAACGTTGTCGACTGCGTCATACAGAAGTTCAGAAAACTCTTTTTTCATTAGCTCAAATAAGCACTCAAACTTTCTATTAACTCATTTGAACTCCTTAACTTCATTATAGTAATGCCTATAAGCATAAACATGATTTCACGTTAGTTTCACGTGTCTCACGCATACGCATCTTCAAAATTCATTTGTACTAAATGGTTGTCGTGCAAGATGGTTGTGCTTATCTAATCCTCGTCCTCATTTTCCACCCACATAACCTTTAACTCCAGTTTTTCCCTCTCTCTCTCTCTCTCTCTCTCTCTCTATCTTCTTCCTTCCTCTCTCTGTCGCTCTATTACTCTCGAAGTATTGTTCTATTTCCTGCTTGTTCGTATTCTTTTTAATTTGTGAACATTTTTATTCATCTCTATATAGTGAATCATCATATTCTCATTTTACACCACTCATTCATACTTTCCTCATCCATCCTATTAACTATAACAAAAAGTTTCGATGAAAAAGTGAATCTTAACTATATTAATATAGTTTACATGCATCTATATATGAAGTAGAAGATAAACAGATAGTTTTATTAAAGAAAAAAATGAAAAAAAAGAAAGATGGGCTGTTTTAATTGAAAAGATGCCAAGAAGAAAACAAATTTGAGAAAAAAAACAAATTCCTTATAGTTTTTTTTTAAATATTTCCTCTTTTGCATTCTCTCTCTCCCATTCTCTCTCTCTCTCTCTCCCTCTCTCTCTCTCTTTCTCTCTCTCTATCTCTCTAGGAATATATATTTCATTTCCTATTCAATCTTATAGATATATACATCTAGATATATATCTTTCAATCCAAATATGCGATAATCCTAATCAAAGCCCAAAAATGAAGATCCGACTACTTGCCATTTACATATGTCCCTTTGTTAACTCTTTGTATATTCTATTCAAGCATAATTAGCATTAAAAATAAGATATTTCTATCTAAAGTTGGATGTTTATTTCAAAGATTTTATAATATTTCGTCATGTATTCATCCGTTAAGCTTTTAGCATTTCTGTTTCAGCATTCTACATAAGGAACAGCGTGCGTAATATAAAGAATGGATGAAGAAATCATAACAGTCACGTCGAAGATAATGTCATCAACAACTTCAGATGATTCGTATAGAATATGGTTGTTTGTGTCACGTATACAATACTGGATGTGCTTGATATTCATCATTATCAGCTTAATAGTATTGACGAAGGTAGATTTCTTTTCTTTTTTTTTTCAAAAATCCATCCGTCCTGATTGAAAAATACTTCCTTGCAGGCTTTTCTGTTGCTCCTTAATCTTAGAAGATCAAATTATTTTCAATTTCTCATCAGTATTATGGCTTCATACTTCATAACGCTAATTATTATACTTGTGGATATCATATCGCAATCTCTATTCATCTCCATGAATGGTTTGAATCTTAATATCATTTTTTGATGCCTTATAACTGAAATTTCAACTTCCAGGACCTGTCTTATGCAAAATTTTGGTTTTCCTCTCTAATGTGGCGGCTTGTTTTGCCAATTGGTGTTGGCTTGTTATGTATCTTCAACGCTGTGTGTATCTTCTCTTTCCACTGAAACGTTGTCAGAAAGGTTACATGAGCTTTATCCAAAGTTCTCCGAAACTATTAATAACATGTCTACTACTAGCCACAATTACCCAGGTTCGTATCCATTCATCTAATTCTATTGTTTACCTTATTTAGACATGGTCGCTTGTACTTGTAACTGAACGTCAATTTCGAACAGATGAAGGATATATCGGAACTACATGTGAACGTGACACAGAGAAATTAAAGTATTTCAGTTCTCTTTAGTTATTCGTCATAATGTGTTTTTAAGTCCGGAGGGTTACAAATGGGTCGCCTTACTAGAAGCCGTTTCAACCTACGCTTGTCCATTCATATGTACACTTTTTCTCGATTTAGGAGTCCTCATATGGCGTAGTCGCTCATCAACGTCAGTCATTCACATTATATTTATCATTTTAATATTTGTCTATTACAGCTTCTCCGTCATATCAGCTGATTCAGTATGTAAGAAAGAACAGAGTCGGCTATTGGAAGCTCGTGAAAGCATGAAAATTCAATCAAGTCAAAGCATTCTGGTATAATTCACAATGGAGTTATAAATTTGAAAAAAATTCTTTTCTATTTTTCAGTCTTGTACACAAAGACGTCAAAGAGCAATTAGAAGATGTCTTGTGATGGCTACAGTTCAAGTTCTTCTCAATGCTCCATACTACACACTTCAATATTTGGATGAAGTTTATAGTTTACAGTAAGACTCAATATTTTTCCAATTTTTAGCAAATTATATACTCTTTCAGATCAAGTAAAGATACTTTAGTATTTTATGTCTGCTCAGATGCATTCCTATACTTTCTATATTTATGCCAATATCCCTTACTAACTGTTTACGTGTCGTCATTGAGCTCAGATATGAAAAGAGCAAATACTCCGTAAGTTTTTTGCTTTCCAACTTTTTTTTTCATTTTCATGATGTTGCCATCTGCAGATCAGTTCCAGCATCTCCAAACATCCGAGTTTCGGTTAAATACAAGAACATCGAAGCAACTTTATAATGTTTATTCAGAAACTATGTGATCAGATAACTCATTTACCTTATCTCAATGAATCTTATGGGTATTTTCTCTTTTCATTCTTCTCATTTTCTGCTATCTCTTTTGTTTTCCTACGAAACTAGGTACCTCGTGTGAGTGTCGGCCTTCTTCATCCTTACCACTTGCTAGCACTACTCCTGCAACAATACCAATTTAAATTTTAATCATTTACTCTTAAGCTTGTGCTTCAAGCTTTTTCTCTAATTCCAATTAAGCTCGCTAGACATTAATAGTCATCCGTGACATAATTTTGTCCAAACTGCTTATCTTGGAGGGTAGACTCAGGCCTCTCTCTTCTCTCATTTATCGCGTCATTTCTCTTTTCATGTCTGGATATACTTTGTTTACAATAGCCATATTATAAATTTTGTCTATTTTTAGAATTAAAAAGAGTTTTAGTTATTTGTTAAGAAATTAATGAATTAAAAACTTTCTTTCTGATATGCTAAAAATTGAATTATAAAATTCTTCCTCTAACTGACACCATTCAAATCAATTGTGTACAAACATTGAAAAATTGAATTTTAAAATAATATGGTAGGAAACGTGGAATATTAAGAGAAAGATGTTGGGTAAAGTAGAGAGAGAGAGAGAGACGAGAGAGGGAACGGAATAAAACGACGGAGGAAATTCAACCGTTCAACGCGCACAAAATGATTTAAATTATTTTTGTTACGGTAAATATCCCACGCCAACTTTCACGTGAAAATACGTGATGCTATGCCAATGATCAGAAATATGCTAATTCTCATTTGAGAAGGTAGTAGGAAACATTAATTATTTTAAATATTGATTGATTTTTCGTATCCAATCCATACTGATACAGTATGCGAATCTTTAGAATCCCATTTCAGTTAAAGCAGTCTCTAGAGCCTTCATTGTCTGGAAGTGAAATGCTTAGTCTTTGCGGTTTAATGACAGTCTCTTACCTCTTCTAAATTGTCCTTATTGTAACAGAGAGGTGGCTTGAACTTTAAAATATTAGTATGTGGACCATCAGCATTCAATAAGATGTCGAATTCTTTTCTCAGTTTCAATATTAAAGCTAAAGCCAACTCAGAATTGGGTTCTCTTGTTTTGCGATCCTTCACTAAATCGATTCCCCAGAACATTCCAACACCTCTGTAAGTGAAAACAGTTATGACACCGTTCACAAAACAAAATTTGAACTTGAATCTATTAATAACTTACCGAACATCTCCAACACATTCATGTCTAGATTTTAAAGCATTCAGATGTTTCTCAAACTCTACGCCCATATCAGCTGAATGTTGAAGTAAATTTTCTTTGTGAATGACAGAAATAACAGAAAGAACAGCAGCACAAGCTACCGGATTTCCTCCATACTGAACAATTTAAATTAATCATAGACATATATTCATATAAACCCACAGTATTAAAATAGCCTACTTCCCCACCAAGTGCATCAGCAATTTTTTTCGTTGTCACGACCGCTGACACAGGAAATCCGTTGCCCATGGGTTTTCCCATTGTTACGATGTCAGGAGTGAATCCTTTATATATATTATTTTGATCAAATTTTTTAATAATGAAATACCATCATCTGATAGTTGATAAGCCCAGAAACTGCTACCCACGCGTCCGTATCCTGTTTGAACTTCATCAATGACCATAAGACCACCATGATCGCGAACATATCTAAAACAATTGATGAACTATGCTCTATGCGGAAGAGTGGTGTTCTACTTTGCAACTTGTTGGAAATATCCTTTTGGTGGAATAACTTGTCCACCACATGATTGCAAAGCTTCAGAAATATAAGCTGCTACTTTGCGACCTTTGTTGTCAACCTGGAAGATAATTTTTGGTCGATTAAATTCTTAATGTAGAATACTTCAGTCAAGATATTCTTAACAGAAGATGAATAATGCTCAGCTGCATCTGCTAATTTGTGCTCATTTGACAAGTCATCGTCAGATAATCGGAATTCACCACGATAAACATCAGGACATGGAGCCTGAAAATATAAGATTTTCATAAGAATGAAAGATGAACGATTACAAACCACATGAACCCATTCAGGTTGTCTCAAAGTTGATCCATGATCGAATTTATAAGGAGACATTTGCATTGTTGTCGTCACATGACCATGGTAAGCACTGCAGAAGCAAATTAACAATTCTTTCAAATTCACTAATTCCTTACTGATCGATCACAATAGCATCAGAGTGCTTGGTGAAATCACGAGCGAGTTGGAGAGCTAAATCATTTGCTTCCGAACTAAAATTGACCAATAATCAACAATCACTCAAATGTCAAATATGAGTACCCAGAGTTGCAAAACAGAACAGTGTCAAATCCTGGCATTGTCTTGAGTATTTCTTCGGCGCAGTCATTCAAGCGACTGGAAACAAAGCGAACGTTGCAGGTTGAGGTAGCCAACTGTTTTGATATGGCAGCAACTACTGTAGGATGACAATGTCCAACTAAAACAATCTTTATCATAATCGGAGTTCAGTTCTGACATACCATGTTGAACGTTACTAATGTTATCAAGATATCTCTTGCCAGTTTCATCATAGACGTACTGCATGGATGCCTTGGAAACGACAAATGGATCGTCTTTGTAGAAGATTTGGCATTTTGATCTCAAAATTCATTTTTCAATTTTTATAATTATAAGGATAGATTTACCCGATGACTCCAGATCGTTTCTTCAAAATTTCTTCTTTTGTCTGAAGTGCTGTAGATTGCTCAGCAACGACTTCTGTTGAATTTCCACTATTGAAGTAACCAACTGCTTGAACAAGCAAATCCATGGCTCTGTTTCTAAGAAAGAGATAAACTGAAAAATAAATTTGATTTGTTTTCATTTCATTTCATAAAACGAAAAAGATATAAGGAAATAAGAGAAGAAACAAATAGTTGTAGTTATCATAAGAAACTGGTATGGAGGGGTGAACGTTCAGATGGATAACTGATCAATCAACTAGGACTCAGACAGTGAGAGTAAGGAGGAAGTATTTGAGAGAGAATTTCAAAAACGAGGAAGAATAATGGATGGATGATGATGGAATTGGATGAGATATCACCTTCAAACAGTATATGTACCACTTCCAAAGGGCGGTACTGATTTGTATGATTCTCATCATATCTCTTCAATCAAAATGATTTCTCTATTTCTAGACAGTATCTAAGCAAGATTCTACTTCTTGCTAATCATTAAACTGATTGAAAGAAAGAGAAACTGAGAAAAAGAAAGAGAACACATTCAAAGAGACAAGATAGAGAAAGATAATATTTAAGTTTTGATCTCTCTCTCTCTCTTTCTTCTCATTCATTATATGTTCATAAACATTATAAACTTAATTGACACAATCATATTTCACGGACAAACGATATGAATACGTAGAAGCATAATATATAAATTACTCATAATCATCGGAAGCACAAAGAGACTTGACCTTTAATCAAAAATCAAAGAAAAAACAATGCGCTGATAGAAGAGAGCTCATAGAAACAAACAGCTGATGTGCCCATAGTGCATCCCCAATACTCGTACTGTCCTGCCATCCATGTCATCCATCCATATACTCTGCGCAGCACAAATGAACTTTTCAATCTTTTTTTTTCTAGCATATGTGTGTCCAATAAAAATAATTTTATTTAATAATTGAATTAAGGAAGACGAAAAAAAGAAATAAAAAATCTAATTGATGAGAATGTGAGGGATTAGTCTGATAAGATAATGATTGAGTCAACATTTTCAAACTTTGCCAGCGAATTGCCGAATCGAACAATTGAAAATAAAAATGAAAACCATTTCATGTTCCTGGTAATTTAATTGTGTTAGCTATCATACAACATATTACAAATATAATATATGTCTTATAATTTTAATGAGAAACCTTCTTCTTTTTCTTTTTTTTTTCTGAAAGCGACAGAAAGTGAGAGAGAGAGAGAATGAGATGAGCGAGAGTGCCAAACCCTCACAATTGTTCTCATACGAAAAATTCATCTTGTCAAACGTGATGATATAAAGAAAGTTTGAACGGATGCTTTCAATAAACTCTGAGATTTTCTATCAATTTTTCAAACAGCCTTGAAGTTATTGAAAATCGATTTATCATTTTGGAAAAAAAATTATTGGAACACCTACACTGGTTATGAAAATTTCATGTTTAAGTGATAAGTTGCCCTCATCGATCATACAAGAAATAAGATATCGAAATGAATGTTTACTACTTCACAATTGCATTCAAATGAGCTCATTGCTTGAATCTTACGCGCCATTTTGAGTGCATCCAAGTATGCAAATCACAACTCATTTCAACAAATTCATACGCGCGATGCGGTTGTTTTTATTTTTTTCATTCATATGTCTTGTCATGCCGGTATGTTTACTTCTTATCTTCATTTCCTGTTGATTTGAAGGAGCAAAAAGAACTTTCTCTTCAATTTGAACATCATAACGAATGCTTAAGAAGACGTAGTGAAAACTACAATCGTTTTGATGAAGAACATATCGAGGTTCTAACTACTGGACAGTACTTCATAATCTTTCAGTTTGAAGGTCATTTCAGTTATCAAAGGATCAGATGTGATTTTTCCTTGTTTTCCATGGTACTTTGACCGCTACACATAGTATACCATGATATCAAATCATATTCCATTTTTTTTCGAAAATCACAGGGATTAATGTCAATTTAGATAACGAATCCTCTCCGAAAAACTCATGATTACAGCTTATCAGCAGTGCTGAATACCAAAGATTGATTCTAAACTTTTCAGCGTATCTCCTGAGGATGCTGTAGAAATAGAATCAACATACAAGCCTTCGTCAGGCTCCGTTGGAAGAGTTTTCAAAAAAGCTGTTGATTTTTTCAAAAAAGTATGAGAGTTTTGAGTCAGTACCACACAACAGCTGTAACTATTCAGCGTTTGTCACCAGGCTGGGGACTGTTCGATGAGAGAAAATGGAAATATGACTGGGAATTTGCAAGACCAGGACGCATTTGGAGAGATCTTACAAATATTCACCAACGCCAGCACAAATTAGATGCTGTCAGCGAGAAAATAAAAAGGTACTGTGCTTGTTCGATGTGTTACATCGGAATGTTCCTAGATTTCTGAGTCGGGACTCCGATCGGCAGACTTTAGGTGATCGTTATGAATTGACTCTTAAAAACGTAGATGTTAACAATACGGGATTTTATCGTTGTATCAATAAATATAAAAAAGTTCATCGAATAAGTTTGGCTTTTTTCTTGGATGTTCGAAGTGAGTCGAAAACCCAAATGGTGGGTTATAATCTGCATCACTAGTACTAGTACATCCCTCCAACAGGTAGCAAGTGGGTCACCTGAAATTCAATCAGCGTATGAGTCTTTTCCTGAACGAAAGTTCATGAATCAAAGTTTGAAAGCCCGAATCAGAGTTACGGAAGCTTATAGTTCCAGATTGACATAATGATCTTTCCAGCCCTATCAATGGAGTATTTGTAACAAATGTGGAAACCAAACGAATGGAGAGGAGATACGCTTACATCAATGTGTTATTGAAGTAGTAGAAGTTCACTTCAAGTTTTTCATATTTTAGTTTAGCCGAACATACCGTTTTTGAATAAACTACCCAAGTCTAGCGATTGGATCAAGCTTTTCGGTACTGCTCCCTGTGATAGTTCCATAGTGCCTTTAAGCTTACGCAAATTTATTGGACAAACCGCAAGGCTTATTGAATATCGTCCTTGCAATGTACTTAGATTCCTATTTTTATTGAACAAGCATCATGTTCCAGAACACATGCAAATCATTAGAAATTGAAGATAGAAATATCACATCAGTAGACGAACTAAGCGATTTTCGTGTTTTGGATTACATTCCTAAAGGCGAATTTCTTTTCGGCGAAATTTTGCCGCGATTGCTCGCTCCTGTAATTCGAAAAGCTTATTTGGTAAGATATTTATATCGAATCATGATATTTCTTTGAAATGTTGAGGTGGTCGAAGGAGATTCCATCGTATTGTCTTGCATTGTCAATCCGGATGAACCAACAGGCATCCAATGGCATACTGACAAAATTTTAAACTTCGGAATTGAAATTATGAAAGAGAAGTTTAAAGTAAATAGTACTATCCTGGGTGAAACTACCAAACATGTTTAAGGGGAGAATAACTTTGGACGAAAGCTCTCGATTAATCATCAGCAATCTCCAACTAACTGATTCAGGATTCTATTAGTAATTAGTAGTTTTTCTCACATAGCTTAGCCAACTATTTTCAGCTGTTATAACACAGAGAAAGTCTTAGTAGCTGTTCATAACCTCATGGTTACAGAAAACGAAAAAACAAAAGAAATATTGGCAAATATGGAAATGTTTTTGCGCTTCGTCGCATTCACGTTGATCGTTATCATGATTATCTCTCGTCTTTTAGAGTAGTCAGAAAATAAAACATAGTTACAGTTCTTACAAGCATAAGTTCAGAAAAAAAGGTAAATAAGGCTGAAAAGCGTTTTGGTCATTTTATGAGTCGCCGTTCTTTGTTTTTGTTAAGAGAGAAGAAGTTCACAATATTATTAAACATTTTGGCGGTATGTCTTCAAGCATAACTCCAGTGGAACTTCTTTTCTTCTTTACACCTTATTAAAGGGTTTTACATGTATATTGGAAGCTTGTTGTACGCTTATCTTATTCGGGAAGCCTCAAAACATTTACAGAAATGGTTTGGGGATAGGTAGGAGTTCGTTTGAATCTTATAGTTTGTTATTGAGCATCGCCTTCATCTTGGGAAAAAAACAACCGCTCCTTTAGTGAAAACATAATAAATGATAAGGAAAGAAACACGCAAGCTTTTCATTTTTCATTTTCATTATTGAAAATTGGTTGTAAATTTTCAACTTTCCCAAATCTAATTGAAAACTTCGATGAAATAACATATTCCACGGCTAAGCGCAATTTCAATTGAGGATACGTGGTCACGTACAGAAGGCGGTATTTTTAAATCTGAAGAAAAGCTTGAAAGCTGAAGTTGAAGTAGAAAAGCAACGAAGAAGTAAAACTCGGAGAATACAGTTTTACTCCGAATGCCTGTTGAGGAAATTTTCAATTTTTTTATCGAACGTCACATTGTGCTTAAAGAAGATTGGCTCAATGCCGCAATAACATCCCTGAAGGGTTCTGGAGTAGGTCGACTTTCAAGTTCACTTAATAGTATCTACTTTCGTAGATAAATTCGAAATTTTGTGAAGCCGTATATGAACAATGGCTATATTCCGACCTTTCGGAATCTACATATCCTATATTTGATCAAGTTGGAATTTCAAATGACTCGAGAAAAAATGTTATCACAACGCCCTTCGTAGCACAGGTAGAAAAGCTCACTATGATAATATACATTTGTATTTTCTATAGGTCACATCTATTGTAGATGTGGGCTCTTCACTCTATTCGCAATTCAAGACATTGACATACGAATTTGTTGATAATTCAGGGTTTGATGCACTACCCGAACAGGAAAACCCTAATGAGTTCGCGGTAAGTATACCGTTCACTATTTTCTACCTCAGTTTGTTTTCGAAACCCAAACGAATGCTTTCAATTACTATCAGTGATGGAGCATATAATGCTCGTGCCATTGAACACTTCGCAATTCCTCAAATTAATTTGTTGTTGACGCCAGGATGTAAGGTGAGTCGTCCTGAGATTCTATTCCATCGTTTTTCTACAGGTCCTGTTCTTACCTAGCATAATCTCACGTAAAGGAATTTTAATGTTGAAAGCTTCGAATATACAAATATTAGGTTGGCTTTAGTTTTTTCGTGAGTTTCAATGTTTTCCAGGAGGTGATGTTGAACATCTCATGAAAGCTGGGAGACCACTGGAAGTGATGACATCCTTATTAGGGATCGCTTCACCAGTGCAAGAAACAAAGGAGTTAGAGACTGAAGCAAGTATGAACATTGTCGAGTTGAATGTGAAGTGAGAGAGTTATACTATGTTTTATTCAACATTATTGAATAGATCAGTTAATCGCGAACTGAATAGGACACTGCTTCAGCCATCACCTAGTTCGAGCAACCAGTACTTACAGGATGACGATTTTGACTGTGCGAAAGATCCTTCTCCTCCCTCAGGTGTTTATCATAATTGCCTATCACGATCATCCGCGTTTTCAGATGATTATAATTTCCAAGTAACAGGAATAGTGGAATCTGATGATGATAGTTCTGTTCCTGCCTTATTCAAACGGAAGAGCACTGTTGTTGAAGAACAACGAAATTCACAAACATTGGTGTCTCTGTAGGATGAATTACAGGGAAAATAATTCAATTTTTTTTTCTAGCTTTAGTATGGCACGCCCAAAAACAAAGCGGAAAAGTGCAATAGTTGAGGTAACGGAACTGTAAGTATCAATACTATCTTCTCCAATCTCCAGGTCAAACCAAATCCGGTTACTCCCAAACAATCCCAAACGTTCAAGGGATGTTTGAGTACTGCCGTAGCTAAACCGAACCCGGTCATAAGGCTTGAAGATTCTCCTCCTAATTTCGATGCGGAATGTCCGTAAGACATCATACTGCTTTTACTATGAGATCTTTCTTTTCTTAGGGACTACACTCCAAGTGGACCTGATTACACTACAAATAGTAGAATAACAAGAAAGCGTTCTTTTGTCTTGAGCAAATGCTTAGGTTAGCGAGCTTAACAGAATCTAAGAACCAAGTACTATTTGAGATTCATCTTCTACCCAAGCCTCGCACGATACTTCTCTCGATCCATGGACACCACCCAAGCCCATAGGTAAGTAATTTAAGATGTAGGGAATCTTTTCGAACTTATTCCCGATATACAGGCACACAAAAGCCAGAACTTGAAAAACTCAAAACAAAAAATCATACTAACAATTACGAATCATTCGTATCAAATTCACAGAGTAAATCCACGAAACAACTTTCGATTCTTTGTTTTTTCAAGACGTCATCACTATACCTGAACGGATTACTCCGAAGTCTCCTCCTCCGAAAAAGGTAGCGAGTTCTAATAATATTGTGAGGAGTGTTTACTTAATCTTGTGTGATATGAATATTAGCAGAGAACTGTTAAGCTCGAGATAATAGATCTATCGGATGATGAAGTGGTGACCCCTTCTCCGGCTCTATCAGCTCCGACGGACTCACCAGCTCAACCGGTTCCTGCTGTTGAATCAGTTATTCTCTTATTTATTTCTTTTATTTCGAATTTTTTTAAATTCAGAATGGTTACATCGATCAGTTGTGTAAAAGCCCTATGAACTCGGTTTATTGTGATCGATTTGACAAATTGAAGATCATGAAAATTGTCCAAGCCTCACGACAGAGCCGATTTGTCGTTGGGTCAATCAGATGCAAAATCCAGGTTGTAGGATAGAGAGGATTAAGCATGATTTAATTCTTACCAGGCGGTTGTAGTAGAGATTAAGGAGGCCTTAAGAATCGTAGATAACGTGTGGACTCAGAAAGTGTTGCTAATGGATGAGAGCTCCACCATATCTTGCTACATAGACAATGAAACTCTAGTAAGCCTAATAGGATGGACAACGGAGCAAGCAATGGTATGTTTAGTTCTCCCATAAAAACATTTATCTTTGGCATTCTAGGAAATAAAAAGATCGTCAGATAGTGTGAGAAGAAAGGAAGGGTCTCGTAGATTAGCGGTTGGTTGGACAAGATATTTTGAGAATGGTATTTGTCTTTTAGGCCGTATCTACCCAAATGCAACGCTTGGATTTGCTTTTTGACGTTGAATTTTATAGCGAAGGCTTGGCAGATGCCGTTGTTCGTTCAATACAGACTCTTCCTCAAGCTTTAGAACTTCTTTCCTAACCTCTTCTGTGAACACTAATATATTTCTGGTCTTTTTACTGTTGGTGAAGGCAGTGTCTCTCCAATTGCTCTCATAAATATTACTGCTCTTCCTTCGCGCTTCCAATACATATTTCGAATTCACATCTATTATGTCAGCAATATTATAAAGCATAGATTATTGAGAGTTTCAGATCACTTTTCGTTTTGATTTCAGACCTATCTCTCTTTTTTTTCTTTTTTTTTACCCTTTTTATCACTTATCTTTCTGTCTCTTTAGTTTTTCATCTTACAATTCCATCCATACACTTCTCTCTCCTCGCCTTTCCATTAAACTCCCATAGCGAAAAAAAATGTTTTAATTCCAATGGGTGTTCCAATCAAATCTTTGAGCGCTATTACTCCCAGATTGTTTCACCGAGAGTTTGTCGTTGCCTGAGCACAATTTAATTTTTCCTTCGACTTTCTCACCTCACAACCATTATGTTTTGTTTAGAGTTTGATTCTATTCTAACTTTTAGAATGAAGCTTCTTCTCCTTTTGGTCTTTATTTTTGTGTTATCTGCTGCCAGGAAGCTGGAGTTCGTACAATCAGTTTGGAGACATGGAGATCGAGCGCCGATTGAGCAACCTTATCCAACTGACAGATATACAGAAGAATACTGGCCCCGAGGATGGGGGATGCTCACTAACGTGATTCATTCATACTTTCGAATCAGAATTTTATTGTTAAGATTGGAATGCGTCAGTTAAAGAACTTGGGACAGTTCATGAGAGCTCGTTACGCTACTCTGACCAAAACGAGGTTTGATCCCAGTGAGGTATTATGGTTTTAATGGTGGGATTTTATATGTTTTTTCCGATCAGGTTTATTTGGTTACATCTAATGTTGATCGTACTTCCGCTTCTGCTCAATCTTTTTCCTATGGCTTTTATCCTGCAACAGGTATTTCCATTTCGGGAAACTGATTTTTAATGAGTCAGGGGCTGATGTGTTTGAGAGTGGGTTACCTTGGCAACCTACACCGATCCATGGTTCTTCTGATGGCGTAGATGATTGGGTGAATTTTTTTTCTGAAATCATATTATACGTTTGTTCTCTAAGATTTGCCGAGCCACTTCTATAAATTGCCCAAAATACAATGATCAATACGCGCCTATAGCCAATGCTTCAATCGAGGAAAATGATAGAGAGTCAGTTATACTTGATATTGGGGGGTTAATCGAACTCTACAGATACGCAGACCTCTTTTCTTTCTTGTCAACCGTGACTGGGATTTCAAACTTTTCAACTGTGGATACATTTGGCATTTACGATATAAATCGAGAGGTTTCAATACTTCCCTCGTTTTAATAAATAAGCTCGTGCACTAGTTGGCTAACAATCTGACGCAGCAGCCTGACTGGGTTTACAGGCGTTGGGAACAGTATGGTGGCCGAACGACTCTGCAAATCGCTACTGATATTGGCGATTCATTTTTTGTTCAAATGTACAGTGCACCAAATCTGGGGAGAGTAAGAAGATTTGCTTTTCTCGCTAAAATTTTAAAACGGTTCAGCGTTTTACCGGGTATTTGTTGGGTGACTTCATCACTACAGCTTTGAACGTGGCTAATGGAACTCAGAAAAACCCGTCAAAGATGAAACTATACTCTTCGGTGAGTTGGGAAACATTCATATGAATAGTTTTCAATGTGGTTTCTTCAAAGGACATTTTTGATTTAGCATGACACTGTTCTGAGTTCTTTGATGTATACAATGGGCGTAGGAGACGGTAAAATTCCAACATATGGAGCAGCTATTATTATGGAAGTGTATAGCGATCCTTGGACAGTCGAAGTTTAATTCTTATCGTGGATGCAAAGTCAAACATTAAAAAACTTTATAGTTTGTCTATCGAAACGACTCTACAAGAGATCCTTATCCTATCTACATTCCTGATTGTGGATATTCGTGTTCTGTTAAGAAATTATCGGAAATTTATACTAGAACAGCGATATTCACAATTGAAGAAGCTCAGGAAGTAAAAGCAACTAAAAATATATAATTGTGTATTATCAATACTCTAGAATTGTGGTATAGTACCTGCTGAATGCAGTTACAGTTCTGAACGCTTGGTTGTTTTCGGAGTAGTGTTGTCTATATTCTTCGTCTTCAATTAACTTAGGAAAATATGTAAGTTGAACTCAAAGAGCAGAAAAGCTATACTTAATCGTTGGGTCCCACATTGACTGTAATGATGTGAAATGAACAGCGGTTTCGTTGACATTTCCTCCGTTCACTGCTGGAGTGTACCATTTGAGAAGAGAACCTGCATCCAATGCGATTATGACGAAAATAAAAAAGTTTTAACCTAAAAACTTATTGTTTTTCAGACGAGCCATGAGATCCTTGGAATTAAAGCAAATAACCCCCGGCACAGCCAAAGAACTTCTAAATCTCCTATCAGTATGCTACTTTATATTTTGCTTACATAGTAACGCTTATGTTGAATAAAAAAACAAATATCTGAGAAGGTTCTCTGGCATTATCGCGTTTGAAGTTATAATGAGCCAATATATATAATGGTACAGATATAACATCCGTTACAAAAAGAGCTATTATGGAAGGTCGGATGATCTGAAATGGTTTTATTTCCCATATCACCAATGCCATTCATACCTTCAAAGAAGAAACGTTTTCGTTCAACTGAAAGCGATAACTAAGACTATAACTAGATCTTTGATCATGAATGGAATTGATTTTATTCCATCTGCTATCATTTTTCCGATGTATGTATTCAAGCGTCTGAAAAGAGTTAGCTGCTGTCTGACTCTGCCAGCGATTAAAAGTCACCACAACACCAGTGAGTGATGATAAGAACCCCAAAACAGCCATAAGAATCCAGTGAGCCAATTCTAAAAGATGTCGTCACTTGAGACAAAACATATGTAATGATATTACCATAGACGAAAGCAAATGCATCTGTTAAAGCAAAGCACGTGAGGAGGAATAAAAGAATTAGTCCAATATACTTCCTCTCCTTCTTTTCATAATCTTTTATGAATATGGTTGCTATGAATCGCTCGCAGGATAGAATGAGTAAACTGGAAGTCAGTGATTACATGATGAAACTTTGAATAAGTGAGATACATGTTTAACACAATTGAGAAAAAGAAAATTCTTATAATGTTACATGTTTGAACAACCAAATGGTCTTGTGGGTATTCTGAAAATGGAAATAATCACATTTCCATCCTTGTGATTCCTACCTCCTTCTTTTAGCTTGAAGACTTGTATGATAAACAGAATACTGACCAATCGACTAAGCAGAGTTATGAAGTACATAACTATCACGTAAATAGTCAGAGCTTTAAGATTGAAGTGTAGCCTAGCACTTAATGAGAATGAAAAACTAAAAAAGCAGAAAACTAGGTTGATGAATATGAGCAGTATTTCGACTATTGGTAGATAATAAAGTTCTGCCAGAGAGAGTCCTTTGAAGTATTCCAACCGCATTTAAAGAAATCAAATGAACAATTATCGTCAACTACCAATTCTTTCTACATCTCCAAGCTATAACTGATGCATGGAATAAAACAAGCAGGTGCATTTCATATACGAAGAATTATAAACAATCCTATCAGATCATGTAATTGTCGGAACTACGAAATTAATTCGGAGAACGAGAACGAAAATGGTCTTCGTTGTAAAGATTTATTTTGAAAGACGATATGATCACTTTTTTCCCTGATTTGTATTAGCAAGTTGTAAGTTCCATTGTGAGTTCAGCGTGGTGAAATATACATTTGTTTCATTGTCAACTGTATTGACCGGTCGTTTATCACGGAAGAGAAATGCTGAATATTACTTATTTTTAGATTTATTGCATTCTCTCTCTCTCTCTCTCTCTCTCTCTCTTAATGTTCAACCGCACTATGCTCAGCATCATTCATAAATGATTACGCGCTCTTCTTGGATTCCAAAAGCTCCGTGAATTATCACGTGGACTTCTCGTAAGTGTCCCCATGATGAATTTTTTATGCTTGTTCACTTTTCAAATGTTTCATACAGTTCTACCTGCCCACTCTGCTTCACGTAGTACTTGAGCGAAGTAAGGATGCCTTACAATGGCAGCTACTGCTATGACAAGACCGTACCTGCAAAATGATACGAAACTCATAAAATTAATCATTTTGTATTGTTTACATTGCAATTGAACAATTGAAAGCCGTTTCTATGCATTGCGACAATGTGACTGAGCTCTCCCGAACCATATCAAGATTTGCACAGACATACAAAACGAAATTGACGATGTTTTGAAAGCTTGTCATTACAATTGCCTTTTTGATAATCTAACAAAATTATTTAAAAGATTTCAGCAACAAAAAAAACCTGTGTTGATTTAATATTCTCAGCCAATTGAAACCTTAGACTCAACGTATATTGAGTTTTTGCTGAACGATGATTTTTCTGCAGAATTGCAAATTTATCTTGGTTGTTTGAGTCGAGTTTAAAAAAAATCTGAAAAATTACTTGCTGCTTAAGAAAAAAACTAATGTTACTACATAAACTCCTATAAAAGTACATGCCAACCCTAATGAAGCCAAACAACCCCAATGGATTATCTCTGAGACATGTACATCATGAAATCTCTGTGAAATCGTATTGTTACCGTAAGTGAATAAAATTGAGCAAATTATTGAAGCGAATGATTTTCCTGCCACAAACAAAAAAGCAAGATGACGTCTTTCTTTAATTTCATAATCTGCGATAAAATGACTAGCAATTAGCCTTTCGAGAGCCAAAATCAAAATTCTGAAAATGAAATGAAGACATATGCACACAGAATGGCAAAACCCCGAAAGTATAATTGCCATATAGTAAGTTCGAATCAAACTGGAACAAATGATGACTGGATTACTTTCAATATCACCTTGAAATCTAATGGAATTATCATAATTATATAAATTAGACTAACCATTTGATGTGAAGACCTCCAATTGATATAAGAGTATGATGAATCGCGAGCATAATGAGAATAAATATTGGAAAATTATAGATGACATGCATAGTCGAAGATTAAAATGAACTTTTGCGTTCTTAATAATTAAAAGTGAAACAATCATTATGACCATATTAAGCAGGATCAGTAAAAGCTCTGCCCCGAAGATGAGTTTGAAGAAACTCTCATATACAGTTGGAAATATAATCTGAAGACGCATCTCTCTCTCTCAGTTCATGATGAGAAGGAAGAGCGGTTTCAGCCGATGTTGGCTAGAAGTAAGTTGTATAGGAAAAAGTTTGAAGATTTGAGATAAACCAGCTGTCATAAATTAACAAATTTCGTGAATTGTCTATGCGAGCTCCGTAGAAGACTTTGAGTTGTTATATTAATTGTTTTATTGGAATAAATAAGAGAATGGTTGACAACACTATATATATATTATATATTATATATATTTTATATAAATCTTAATATATTAAATTCAGAACTGTAGAGAGAGAGAGAGAGAGGAAGAGAGAGATATAGAGAGAGAGACAGAGTGAAAGAGAAGAAGGATGATTGGAGATTTATAGTAGAGACGAGTATAGTCTTTTGAAAGTTTTTGTTTGAAATATGTGTTATGGCAAGACTTCTATGGGATTTCTTTTAAATGCTCATAACTGAAAGATACATTCTTATTATACAACTGTTACCTCGATCTAATGTGCTGGAGGTAGATGAGTGTGGTATGAAGGAGGGGGGGAGGGAGGAAGGATGAATTCACAAGGCAAGAAAATATTGAAAGAATTTTCCATTCTGTTTTCTTCTTCTATTTTTTTGTTAAAAACTACCGGGTGTAAGGGATTGATATTCTTGAAAAAAAAGACAAAAGAGCTCTAGATATAAGATGTAAAGCTAATATGGAAGCAGAAATAACTCGGAAAACACTGGGCAGATAAAGCTAGTTCATAGCCAATAGACGAGCAAACAAATAGGAAAACAATGTGTTTTTCTTTCTTCAAAAAAGAATAAAAGCAATGAATGAATGATGACAATCTAGAACACAACTGAACTATTCGGTAGAATCTATCAAGAAGGTAAGTTATAACAAGGAATTTTCAATTGAAAATCGAATTTGAAATGATTCCATATAGGAACTCAATATACTCCGTAATCGTGATATGAAAATGATAGGCAGGAGAAAGAAGTTCTGAACACTTCTTTCTTTCTTGCCTCATCAATTCAACAGTGTTTAGGCAATAATTCTGAGAGAAGACGTCTTTGAGAATCTGAGATTGGCAGAATATCCATATCGGGTGTCGATCTGATATAACTGTTGATGGCTTCCGAATTTGAGGCCACAAAAAGAAGCTCCTTCAGGAGCGTTGGATGTGAAGGTTCAGATGATGGTCGAACCATTGATAGTTGAGAAAATAGCTGCTGTCGGTCTTCGAAATAGTTATACACATTATGACAGACAGAAACCAAAGAGGAAAGTTCTTCCTAAAAATATGTTTTGATTAGTCATATCTCTACTGGTAGTATGTACCTGAGGAATGCTTGTTCCCAAATAATTTGCCAAAACATCAATTTTTGACGATAAATCTTGTTCTGTGTCAGCGGAAGAAGCAGAATCACTGTCATCTTCTCGTTTTTCTTCGGTCTGAGAAATTAATTCATTTTTAATAATGATAGACGATATTATAGAACTCACTTTGCTGGATTCTGAACCGAAAGACATGTTATGAATTTCGTTTGTTTGGGGAAGAATGCTGGTCAGTGTTTCAAATGGATTTGGAATTGGACTGTAATAGTTTCAACGTAAAAAAAAATCTTCTCGGAGTGTTATTACTTATTCAGCATCATCATAGCTCCGAATTGCCGAATCTGGGCAAGAATTTCGGGTATGAGTTCGTTTTGGAAACTGTTCGAGTATGGCAGCTGATGAGATGGCTTCAGGAATCTGATTAGCTGACGGAAACCTGGCTTGTCAACAATATTTGGAGATTGATGATCCATCAAAATCATTAAGGCAATCTGAAAATGAAAAAGTGAACTGTCGTACAAATTCTTCTTTTTGGTGGTCCAAATAGTTCGATATTTTTTAAAGTTTTTCTTTTTATGATAGCCTGAGGCAATATCTGGTTGTGTCGCCATCTTAATTCTCATGATCACCTCTTGTTCTCAGACGATACCGAGATTTGGAACTTGTTTGATGTCTGTCTAGCCTAGTTATCCCAGGTTTCTTTTCCTCTTTTTCTTCCTGTCCAAAGTCGTTGTGGACTTGGCCATCCGATCACAGCTGACACGCGATCGTGTCTTTTTCAATGGAAGTTGGTAACTGGTCTCCTTCTGTTCGACGACAACGAACGGCTTGTCGCAATTGCAACACCACTAACGATGGATTGAATTGGGAAAAGAAAAGATTGAGAGAATGAGATGTACATGCAAAAACGATGAGAAATAGCTTCAGATGACCGAAGCTATCTGAAACCCAGCTAGCTATATACATCTTTTCGAAGAAGTCGGTTTTAACCATCTTTAAACCGGAAAGCTTGTGGGATCTTAAGCGCCGTGTTCTGACGCAAGACGACAATCTAAGTGCATCGACTGACCAGACGTCACAGGTTCATAAAGAATCTAACGAGATTCAAAGATCTTTTGGAAGCTTCTTTAACTTCCATCTCTTTCTCTCATTCCAAAAATGAAAGAATGTAATAGAAAATTATTGTACAAACTTCAAGAAGATTTCGGGGGATTTGACCATTCCCTGGCTCGATTTAGTTATTTCATTGCCTGGCATTCAGACGAACAAAAAGAAAAAAACCGGTTTTTCGGACTTAGCCATCCCTCCCTGAGGCAACGACTTTAAGTCTCATTTTTCAAGCAGTGTCGCCTTTTGTGTAAAAGGAGAGGGGAATTTGATTAGAGGAACTTGTTAATAAAAAAAAAGAAAAGAAAGCTTACCTGAGCGTTTAGTTTCTTTGATTCATCGTCCTCATCACTAATAGATTTGTGGGAAGATTTGATTGAAGCAAATGCGGAAGATTTCGTAGAGAGTGTAGTAGTTTGATCTTGCTCGTTCGAATCTTCAATCTTAAAACAAGTACAACTATAAAGTACGATTTTCTTTATATATTTAATTACTTCTGTTCCGTTCTCACTTTTGAGAATTACTTTAACCGGCTTAGGTGCAGGCAAGCCTTGTGGAACAATCAGAGGAGGCAATGGAGGTAACGGCGCGAACATTGCTGACGATGTTGTGGAAGAAGCTGTGTCTGATGCAGACGATGAAGCTTAAAAGTTCGACTTCAATACTTTGTGTCACTGGATTATCTACCTGATGGACTTTTCTGTTCAGAGTCACTTTTTTTCGTGATGGGACGCGTATTGTTCATAGCATCTGTGTTCATTTCTCTCAACATTTGAACCTTAGCCTTTTCTTCTGCAATTAATAAGAATTCAAAAATGACCAGAAGCTTTTCAAGGTACAAAGAATGACCTTGTACAGTAATATACACATCCTTAGCTGGTGTTCGTTTAAGCAGGTGTTAGCTCTCTATCAAAATGTTCAATCTCGGGCCACATATGGAGGAAGAGGTACAAGGTATTCGAATGATAGTTTGAGTGACAGTTGGCTGTCAGTAAACATCTGGATGAGCCAAATGTGGAAATTCAAAAAAAGAAACAAAAAATACGAAAGATTTTGAGATGTTTGTATGTAATTCTTTTCATTTTGTGATGTTTGTGTGTGTTCAGTTCTTTTAGCTGGTTGCAAGTAGCCCTTAGAACACAGACCGGTCCATTCTAATTGGAAGCAGTCTGACGACGACGACAACGACGACGACATCAGTGGTTAGATGACCATGAAGAAGATGAAAAAGAAGAAGCATAACGTCAAAACGATGAAGAACCCGTAGTCCATTAATCTATCTTCACACCACTTCACTCTCTTCACCAACACAACAAAAGCAAAAAGGGCGTGTGAATGAACTACTACTGGTCAAGCAAATTGTATGTTTCAACTACATCTTGATAGAGAGTGGAGAAAAAATGTAAAAAAATAAAAGTGCGAACACCAGCTATGTACCATTCTTTCTCTTTGACAATCAAAGCCGTTAGCAATAAATGTGATTTCACTTACCCATTTTCATTAACATACAAGTCTGTCGGGCTTCTTGAACAAGTTGATATTCTGTAACATGACAACTCCTTAAATGGCGAATCATTCCAGTAGTGCTGAAAAATAAGGTTAAAACTACTCTTTTTTTCTGCTTCAGTCTATTGACCTTAGAGTATTGGAAAGTTCACAGAAAGTAAAAAGTCAAAGAAAAGCGGCATGAGCTCTAAGATGCGCATTTATGATCATTACTCATCTCATCAGAAATGAAAATTTCAGAAAACTCTCTTTGACTCATATTTCCCTCGCAGAAAAAAGTTTGAAATAGAAAAGGCAGATACATACACAAAAAACCGAGTCAATTTGTTATTGCTTTAACGGTTTTGTGAAAAATTTTGTGGAATCGCTTATTGTTTTTTGAGTGAAATAGCAATGGAAGACATCCTACTGCTCGAATGAACATCAATGGAGCTCAAGAAAAGATGTTTTCGTGTGTTGGAATGTACGATGAGCGCTTCTTCTATCCCGATTATTTTTGTTTCCTTTTGAAGGCAACGAAGTCTTATGTCTTCATATCTACGCACCTTTAACATTAAAGAAATAACAAGGTACAGTAGTTGAGATAGGAAGCAAGCAAGAAAACAATATCCCAAATAAGGCTTTCTTTCTATTTCTCTTTGTTTCTTCTACTCTCTCTATCTCTGTCTCTATGTGAATATATCTCACTCTTCATCTTTCTTTTTTTCGTAGTAGCTTCAGATGCCGTACCTGCTGTTCGTTGCTTTAATTTTTTTTCGACAAATTCGACATTCCGCAGCTTGTTCAGGTGTAGGCAATTCATCAAAAAATCTCCAGACTTTCGCAGTTTTCATAGTTGATCCGCCAACTCTCTTCCGTCCACTTGGATAGATTGTTGGCTACAGTAATGGAAAGTTATGATATATCTAAGATGGTCAATATCTTACCGTTTTTGGCGACTTGGAAGGCAGTTCCAAACTGTTCTGAACCAATTGGTGAGCTTGCAATGCCGCAACTTGCGATTGAAGCATATTTTGGAAGTGTGGAGATTGCAGGATGTGTGCTAGAGATGGTGATGGTGTAACCAACGGAGATCGGAGCTGGGAAGCAGCAAATGCAGCAAAAGCTGATGGCAATGTGGGTACTGCACTCGGTGTCATCGGCAGCATTCTACCTGGAATTGACGATTGTATATTTGAGAGGCCACGGTAAAAGAAAATCTCAAGAGAAGGAAAATTTTTTTCGGATGTCGGACATGACTATGTTCAATCAAGTCGATTCGAGCTAGAAAGGCAGAGTAAAAACGAAAAAAGTTGGATAAAAGAGAAAAGACAAAAAATGGTCAAAAAAAGAGGTTGTGAAAAATGGCATAACTTACGTTTAATCAGCAAACCAAGAGATAGAGAAAGAGGGAGGAAAAGAGAGGGAGAGGAAAAGAGAGAGAGAGAAAATTTCTTGAAGAGTAAAAAGTTGAATTTGAAAAAGGCGAAGATGATGATATGCGTAATGTATCAATTTAAAACTGAAGATATTAAAAGATAAAAGAAGAAGAAACAGATCGACTGAAAGACCGCCCGGTTATGACAATGTTCGTAGAAAAAGAGTTAATGGTTTGGGAATGCGCTCTTCCAGATATGGTGGATTGAGAGTGAGAATAGGAGAAGAAAAAAACAGTTTGGATATGGCAGAATGAACTAAACGGAGAGGTAGAGTATGGAGAAAAAACAAAAATCACAAGTTGACCAAACGATATGAAGAAAGTGGAAATCCGAAAAAAAGATGTGAAAGATGAAATGCTCAAAGCAATTGCCGATGATGACAGTTTTGGGAGGTTGTAAAGCTCCGAAGAGGAAAAAGTCCCATATGATTTTTGAAAGAGGTAGAAGTAGTAGGAACGATGCAAAATTGTTTCAATATAGAAATCAAATAGATGTATTAGTGCTTGAAACGAATATTTAACATATAATAATAATGGTCAAGATATAATTATATGAGATGTGTCGAGAAGCTTATATCTAAAAGAGATCTGTATAGTAGTAACATAGCAAGGTTGAAATGCCAGAATCTTCTGTTAATGACGAGAGAACGAAGGCAAGAGGTGGCGTTGACGACATCTACAGACGGAAGAATCGGTAGTGGGCGTGGCTTGAGGATAGAAGGTATGAGAGAAGATAGAGAGGGAGGAAGATTCTTTAATGACCAGCTGGTTGTTTGAGTGATTTCAAAAAAAGATATTTCCAATAAGGCTATGTTCAGTACTGAAAGTAATCAAAGTAAAGTGGTTATTGATGAGAATATAAAATAATTTTTGTTAATTTTCAGCTTTTTTTTCATTTTCGAACTGTTGATGTGTATGTATGTTGTAAATGAAAAGACGACATAGCTTTTAGAGGAAAAGATTTCCAAAAGGAGAGAGATGGTATTGCGAAGCCGGAGTTTGGTGGCTAGCTGTCCACCCACCGTCCACCCCCAGGGGATAGGCCTAAACGGGTTCTTCAATCTGCGAACGGCATCAGCCACTGTATTTGGAAATAGAGGAGAGCTATCCTAAGCTTCTACTTTATCTCTTATTGCTTTTTGTGATTTCCAATCATCTCTCATCTTTCATTTTCTCTGTTTATATCCAATTTTGTGGATAATTTGCTTATGAATGCAAAAGAAAGAAACATATAAATAGAGAATAAACATGGCAGAGATGATTAAGATTTGGAAGAAGGGAAGCAAGCTTCTCCTGATTGGCAACACGAGACTAATCAGTGATAAACTGGATAAATTGGGGGGAAGAAATAAGAAGAAATGATAGGAAGCTCAATAAGCGTTTGCCCTTGTCAGACTTGATTCATCCATATAAGCATTGTGAAGATTCATTTTCCCTGCTTCTATACTTTTTGTCTGATTGTTGGGATCTTCAAGTGAATTTGTGGAAGAAAAATTCGAACAGACGACAATAAAAATGAACAAGGCTTGATCTTAAAGAAACGCACGCTGATTTGGAACGAAACTACTAAGAATAGCCTCGTAGAGGACGATCGTGCTTGATCTGACTAGAGTTTACGCAAGGACAAACCAGCCCTAGGCATTTCTTTGTTTCTCTCGTTCTCTCATGGTTTTTAATTCTCTTTACGGCATTCTCTCGTCTTTCTTTTCATTGCCTCTTCTTCATCTGTCTTTATATACATACAACATACTTTTGTGGACTTCTAAAACAGTTTTCCAGCTGGGAAGTCCATTTCAATAGCAAACCGACAGCCAGCCTTTACGCCATATTTTTTCTCGACGTTGTCCCATTTGGGAGCCGGTCCGCCGCTCATTCACACATGCCGAAGCTAGCTTCTGCCCACTTAACATAACTATGAATATGAAGCTTAGCTTTACCTTTGCATACATTGAAATTCTGTTTAAAAGCATTCAAAACCTCTCATTAGCATATGAATGCATTTCACGTGTAGTCACGTGAACAGAATTCTGCGTCATTCAACGATCATGTGGCCACTACGAACGGTTGTGTTTTTCATCAAAACAACTTCATTAGTGGCAAAAGCCGTTAATGAGGTAACCTTGAATGGCGTCATATCACGGCTTATTTGTGTTTAAGTCAAAACTTTATTCCAGACAATCCATGTGAAGATCTGTCTAGATGCCGCTGAATGAACAACGGGAAGATAATGGCCGAAAGAAGGGCTAGTGGTTGAAAGCCGACTAGCCAGCCGATAATGAGAAGAAACATTAGAATGGATAGTGTCGTAATAAATAAAGAGAATACAGACAATCAGACTATGGAAATGATCATTCTTGAATGAATATTGGTTAGAGAGAGAGAAGATTAGGGAGAGAAAGAGAAGAAGAGAGAACTGGCTAGTTGGGGTATTGCAAAGGGGGGGGGGGGGTTGGCTATGGGATTGAAAGGCACATAAGAAAAGCAGCCTGTGGTGTAGCACGAGGATGATTGTAGATGGACGTAAAGATGAGACACATACAAGAAGATATCACGTTAAAGCATTGCGCAACTAAATAAAAGAAGATCACGACAACATAAGAAAAGAAAAGAAGCAATAGCATGGTCAGATTGCCTAAAGGGATAAGTGACAGATGAAGCAAGAAGACAAAATCATTTGCAAATGAAAAAGGCTAAAAAAGGACTTGCAATGACTAGACACATTAAAAGGAAAAAAAATGTTTATTAACTTCCCAATATCGAAATTCTCTAATTGGAATATTTCCCACACACATCAATAGTCATTTATATGTTGTCGACAGAAGCTTATCAAGTTTTTGAACTGTTTGGTCAAAAGAAACATATGCTTAGCTGTGAAAAGACTGTATAGTAAGTTGCAAATCAATCTTTTCACTAAATTTCAATGACGACAACACCAAATAGAAGTAAAGAAAAAAAATAGGAAAAGTTGAAAGAATAAGAAGACCATGTAACTGAAGAAATACTTCTGAAAATAAGGAATGAGAAAAGGCAAAATGTTTCGTCTGACTCATAAATTGCAAAAAGATTTTCTCGGCCATACAATCTGTTTTTCGATTCACTCCAATGTCCACAGGAATATTATGCAATCACAGAGAGAAAGAGGAGGATAGAAAGAGAAAAAAAAGAGCTGAAAGAGAGAGAGAGAGAGAGAGAAATAGAGGGAGATAGAATGAAAGAGAACAAATGCTTTATAACGGTTTGAGTGGAAAAACTATAAAAGGATGAGATAATTGGAGAGATTATTAATTTTCTTTTTTTTCATCAAATATGCGACAAGTAGAGAGCAAAATGACAGAAAAGGGAAAAAACCTCTTTTTCTCTTCTGCCTAATTGAAAAGTTGGGTGAATGTCTGAATAGACCGTAGTTAGAGGGAGTAGTGAGGAAAAGAAAAATACGCAGAAAAATGTTCTGAAAAAGCATTGTTCTCAATGTTTCTTCTCAATCTACAAACAATCCTTCTTCGACTAATTTTTGTGACAAGCCAACCGGAAATATGGAGGTGTACGCCGTACACACAGAATTCAGGACTGTTCTATTTTACTCGAAAAATTTAACCTGATGACCGTATATGGCAATGAAAAAGAGAATAAAGACTAATGTACTATTTGTGTCATTGAATCGCCTGATGATGGACATTGTTGCCAGCTGTCCTCAAATATCTCTGCCATACCATATAAGGTAAAGATGAAAATAGATTGGAAAATATGGGCTCAGAGATTCACATACACAAGAATTCATTTAAATAGTAAGAGACAAAAGTAGGATATGACAAAGGTAGAGAGAGGGTATAAGAAGCAAAGAAATGGAGGATAAGAGGGAAACGCATGTAGGGACCCTTTATTGGACTATGAACGACTGAAAATGGTTAGATGACCTGAATCCCTCTAATTCGAACGGATAAGTCCTTTTATGGGCAGACAGAGTCTCGCACCTTTAGCCCTTTAAGTCCGGGAGAGATTAGCCGATCACGAAAAGAAAGTGCCAGTCCTGACAGGATTTTCTCAAAAGTTTTTTCAGCTCGAGTAAAACCGTTGGAACGGAATATGTTAGGCTCGTCTCTTCATGGGATGTCTTGGAAAGGCATAAAGTATTGTTTGGGGGAGATGCGAGAACGAAGATAACGAAGCCAAAAAAAAATCATTTCAGAAGATTCAAATTCAGACCTCTGTTAAAAGAGAATGAAAGAAAGAAACAGATGTCTGCTGTAGACATTCAGGAGCGATGAAGATGTAAAAGTCTATAAATGTTTCAAAATGTACTATCTATGGGGAGACAGCTGACTCTAGAATTGAACAAGAGTTGACAAGAAGGAGCAGGTGGCTCTTGCAAACAAATTTTTCAACACCAAACTGTTTTCATACCGGAAGAGTGAATGAGCAAGGATGAGTAGTCGAGCAACATCACTATAGCTCTACAGTACTATGCAGTGTTAAACCAACACAACTTAGTGAAGCTTGTCTAAGTTTGAGAGAGGCAAAACAGAAATTTCTAAGCTTTACAGTAGACGCACAGGAATTATTCAAAAACGTTCTAGAATAGGCAGAGAAAAAAGAGAAAAACAAGAAAAAAAAGAAAGAATATTTGAAGGTAAAAGAAGGGAAAAGGTAAGGTGAGGTAGTCGGAGTTGTCTCGGTTATAAGTTCTCGGAATAATTTTCGAACTGTCATTCGAAAGTTGAGACAAATCAAATTGAATTAGTGAAATTGGTGACGATTGACAAGGTTGAAACAACTTTGAATAGTTTTCCCCCATAAGATGGTATCTGTCTTTGTAAGAAGAAGAAAAAAAATATGAGATAAAGTTATGTTTAATGAAAAAGTTCATCTGTGCCATCTGCTTGATAAGAAGCTATCGATATGAAAGAAATTTTTTTTGTCTCTTACGGTCAGGAACGGGGAAAAAAAAGTATGTTTGGCTAAGAGAGAAATTTGTATGAAAATGGTAATTATCCACTCAACAGATTGATGTGAACGTGAAAGGAAGAAGGAACATTGACTTAAAATAGAAAATACAATGAAATGAAAGAAAATGAACTGAAAAGACGATAAATTGACATTTCTACCTTACCATTATGTTGTCAATAACATGAATTTTTCTCAAGAAAATAGCCTTTTTTGGATGAAATGACTGTACGAACTACCCGCGGTGAGTTGAAGAGTTGGCAAAAGCTGATAAGATAGTTAGTGAAGGTGCACTGGGAGACAAAAGAAGAAAAAAAAACTTTTCTTGTCTTTACTCCCTTCAACTTCTATCATTGTGAAATTCAAACGAAATGTTTTTGTAGGCATTCTGCGGGTTCAACTGGAGAGGAGGTGGAGAGGATGGCCAAAAGATAAATGGATGGGGATGGACGATGGAGCTTTGTGTTGTCACATGGCTGGCTCTACAGTCTGTCAGAATTTTACTCTTCTCTAACTATTTTTCTCTCCGTTCTCTCACAAACAATACAGTTTATACACCCTCTATAACTTCATTTATCCCGACAAAGAGTCATTAGATGGTCTTCTTCCTCTTCTTACGGACAATTTAAATCACAAAATATCCAAAGACAACTTGATGATAGACGGCACGCGTCATTTCACAACAAAACAATGTTTTTCCATCTATCTTATATGTGCAATTTTTTGTGGCCAATCCTCAATTCAAAAATAACCACAAACCTACTTTGGGCTTAAGTTGTTTCAGAGGACAAATGGATAATAATGATGAATTAAAATGACCCTCTGATCCGTTCTCCCTCTTTTCGACTCTCCGATTATGACCGTTTGAGCTGGTGAACTGACCTGGATACCCATCATTTACTAGAATAAGCCAGTACCAGCCACTATAGGATGATAATGCCCTGAGGTAAAGAATACACGAGAATATGCTATCCGCCTATCTCTCTCTCTACCTCTCTCCAAATATCTCTCAGTTTCATTCATACAACCTCAAACTCATGAGACTGGGTCATTGCAAGCCGGATATGGTTTTCGAAATTTCAAAAGTTTAGACATAGCCGCCGGCTGAGATGAGAAAAGCCAGAAGAAACACATTGTACTTTCCATCTGACTTACCAATAATTTTACAAACACCATAAAAGGTAACGGTAATGAGAGAAAGAGAGAGGTGAGACGCGCATATAAAAAGGAAATCCATCCAAGGCATCATTACCGTCAACAAAAAGAAGAGAAGGAAGTGATGATGACGAATATAATGTTATAGAGAAAAGCAAATGTTCATGGAGAATGAGTCTCATAACTTCCAAAGAAATGTATCTTCCCGAAGATGTTCGTTGAAGGACAAATACTAAATGACTTACTGTTGTTCGCAGAAGAATAGAACAACGAAAACTATAAAGATCATACAGTAAAATCTTCCTCAATCCTCATTTTTCTTCTCCTCTCTCTCTCTTATTCTCTTTCTGTTCTCTAGTCTATCAAAGAGACATTAAGAGTCCAGAAGAGACATTTCCAATAAAGAAAGCTCATGTTCACTGAAGAGGAACAAACTAACGGTTTCGTCAACGTGCAGGTGGTCTATAAGCGTTTATGAGAGAAGTTCTTGAAAAACATTATCTGTCAGCAGAAATAGAAGAAGATCAGGGGGGTCAGCTTTTGCCTTGTCTTTTCCATTCTTATCGTTTTGGTGAAAAATGACAGATAAACATTAACAAAGGATGAAAGAAGAGAAAGAGAGAAGGGTCGGAGGGTGAGTCGAAGGATAAGCAATGGAATTCAAATGAAAGGGAAATATGATTTGAATGACTATAAATCAAAGTTATATTATGAAGACAACTTTATTGAAAGATTGAGAGGGAAGGGGGTTGAGTTTCGGAAAACTATATAACTATTGGACAATGTTTTCATCTAACAATTGTCCATATGCTTATAGTTACTGACAGTTTTACATTTGATGATTATTAATTTTGATAAACATAGGGGTTTTTGTTTTGCTCTATTACATTCAAATAGTCATCAAACGACCGATGACCACATGAGGGAGACGTCAGCCAAAAAAACAACACAAAAAATTTAAATGAAGGAACAGCCCTGAGGCCATGAAAATCAGAGTCCGCTCAACAGCTGATGAATGTAAATTCTTTAAAAGTAGGTCATGAAAGTGGATATGGAAGGATGCCCTACGAGTTCATTGATGCGAGACAACTGGCACATTGTTCGAACAATCAGGTCACAATCATCAAATCTTATAATCTGCTATGAACAAATCTTTTTTTCATTCCCTTTCGTTTCTCTTTTCCTCGTTTACAAATGGATACAGGTGTTCCTGAGCTCATACTTATATGAAAACCGCAAACAACATTCAATACTCAAGTATCATTCGTTTTTCGAACTTCCATTTATGGCTCATCTTCTTGGGATAAAAAAATGGAACAGAGGGTTGATGAGTATAAAACAAGATGAATTGTTCGCCAGATGAGGAGGCAAATCTAACGGATGAATACCCATATAAACCTCAGAAACGATAATTTTTAAAGAACATCTATGAATTTTCTTTGAACTTTCCTACCGAACATCTGTCAATTCTTGTCCTTGTTCCTTTTACCTTAAATGTCTTTCTGAAACTGTTCGTCAATAATCTAAAGTTGAAGATCATTCATCCATCTTATTCTCGTCACATTTCTTTGTTCAAAAAAAAAGAGAAGAAAAGAAAAGAATTTGAATTTTCATTAAAGGGATTACCAGCTTCTCATCTGATTGCCGACGGCGTCAACCACAGATTTTCATTCTGATATGAACGACGCACAAGAGCGGTTGCATTCGAGCGATTTCCGGTTTCGAAATATTGTACGAAACGCTCGTTTTCTCGGTTTAAAAAGAAAAATGAAAGAATACACACTGAACAAATGATATTATAAGTAGTGAAGTAATAAATTCAAAAATGAAATTAATCATATGCGAGTTAGTTGAGGAGAGGCTTTGACCCAACAAAAAGGAATGAAATTAATGACGTTCATTCAATTTCTTCACATGTCCTCATCGTCGTCTTCTTGTCATTTTTCAACCTTTCAAATAATTTTTTCTTTTTGTTCTTCACCGTCCATATCATTATTCTTCTTCAATTCAAAGTGTCTTCTTCTTCTTCTGTACTTCGACGACATGTCTTCCTCATTTTCTTGCCTCAAATCTTCTTTTTAATTGCTTTCTGCTAAGAAAACAATTCTTTTGTTTTAAACTTTCCAAACGACATCCTCAACACTCCAAAACCATTTTTTTATGTTAAAATATTTGACACTTTTTTTGAAATTTACAGATTGAACAGTCAGATACGATTGATGACACGCGACAGGCTCAAGTCGCTCTCGTTTGTAAAACCTTCAAAATAGATCTTATCAGACAAGGCGGTAGCGATTTTGAGCAACTTTTTCAAAAGAAAACCAACTTTTATGACACGTTTGCCCTCGTGTTTCGACATTTACAAGTCTTGTTTTATGGTAAAAGCCACTTAATGTATCATTTGCAATTCTTCTTTAACAACTCTCTCTCTCTCTCATTTCCGCAGATAGGGTTTGTCCATGCAAAACAAAAGTTTTAAATAGAGTTTTACCGTATGAGCTCATCTATTATACTCTGAATGTTTCATGAAAATCTCACACAATTCAATACAACTGTCACAAATGAACTTTTTGGTTCTGATCACCGACATATTTCTTTACTCGAAAGATTTATTCGTTCGATTGGTTCGTACAGGGCAAGTGAAAAAGAGTCAGGGAAAGGAAGAAGGAGAATCAGTTGGCTGGTGCAGCAGGTCCAAATCCAGCTTCTCTCTTTCCGTAGTATCCGTATGATCCAAGTCCATATCCGTAGTAGTTGCCATATCCGTATGAAGGATATCCATAAGAAGAGTATGTTGAAGGATAGCCGTATCCATAAGAAGAGTAGTATGGAGAGTAAGCCTATAAAGGTTCAGTTAATGTAAAATTGATAAAATCAGAAGTCTTA